>VDFB02000002.1:87117931-87130485 GCA_007258455.2 Sequoia sempervirens | reverse complement strand
GAGAGAGAGAGAGAGGGAGGGAGGGAGGGAGGGAGGGAGTGGGGGGAGAGATATAGCCCAAAGACTAGCCTTTCTCCATGGTATCCATGTACACATAGCAGTGGTCTTCTCTTATACGGTTGGACATGATTTAAAGAACTTAGCTAGGAATTATTCATTTAACCTAAGGTTTTCTCATAATGCCATCATTGGAAAAGTATGATCAAATTCTTCTATTATGAAGAATTGGTCTATGTGCCTCTAGTAATCACTATAAATGTTTGTAAGGATAAAATGACTAATTGCATCAGGTAGGAGAGAATCAACTTTGAGTTCTTCAAAGATTATATTCCTCTATTCATAATTTTTAAGGGTTGTGTGTGGAGGAGGTTATCACTACCAAGAAGGGAGGAGACCTTTCCTTGTATTCTCTTATAATTTTCATTATTCTTATTTATTTTACACTTACATTTACAAATACACATACATATGCATTTACTGTTTTCATTTATTTCTCATGTAGTTTAATATTTTGATCGATTTCATATTATATGTGTTGAATACTTTAGAATTTCAATTACATTAATTTATGGACATGTTGTAACTATAACACTACAAAACCATATGCTCTTTGCATTTACACTTGCATTTAGAAATACACATTTATATACATAGATATAGATTTATTTAATGATATGTTTCATTTATTGTTCTAGGAGAGCATCCAGTAATTGCATTTACATTTACATTTAAAATACATATACATACATACATACATACATACATACATACATACACACATATATATGTGTGTGTGTGTGTATGTATATCATTTATATTCAAGTTCAAAACAACCCATTAGGTCTGCACATGGATAAAAATTCATAAAATCAGATCTCCCATACATGTTTTGTTGAAACCTAGGCTTGAACCTCTCATTTCACAGTCTTTTCTTCACAAAACTCTTGAGGACAGCAGTTATACCTTCTTTATTTCTCATCCTACGCTCTATTCATGCATCCTACAATTACAACAGTATCCATGGGGCCTCTTACACAATACAGTAATCACAAAAAGTGTAAGTGCCCCTTTATATCATGTTTGGACTACAAAACCCTCAAAAATAGGGTAACCGGGCTGTATGCAAAGAAATGAAGCTTTCTAACTCTAATCAACACCTTAAGCCCTCAAATAGATTCAAATCAAAGCTAACACATATCTTCATGACTTGGAATTGATTTCACATCAAAATATGGCTACATGTGACCGTATAGTACTGCATAACAGGATAAATATAGAAATTTTGAAGAAAAACATAGATTTTCGAATGTCAAGAGCTTGTATTTTAAATCCTCAACCATCAACAACCATTACAATGATCACTTTATGCCTTTTAAAGGCCTTTATACTGATGGAGCTTCAAAAAATTTCTCCTTGTTTGTCAGTCATGCCCTGCCTTATGTCTCTGGTCTTTCATGGTGTTGGAAAATTCCTAAGGTTGGGGTTTTAGCTTTGCCTATATGTAAAACCCTTATGTTTACTTTATGCCTGGGTTGGGATCTTTTTCGCTGGTACCTTTTTGAAGGGTTTTTAAATGACTTATGTCTTATTGGCTCGTCTAGGCCAGGCCCCTTTGTTTTAATTTTATCTCCTCTGTTGGGTTTAATTTTTCCCTAAGTCTTGGATAACCCCGTGCTTCATCATTTTTAAAACAACTTATGTTGTTGTTTTTCATCCGCCTAGTAATGCCCACTTCTCCTTTTAATGAATGTTTTATTTTGCAAGGGTTGATTTAGTGTTGTCGTTGATCTATTTCATGTAGATATCAACGGTGCCCGCCATCCCATGATCAGGAATTGAAGGATCGCGAAATCACAGGCAGGTGCCACGTGTCCTATCTGGGGGATCAAATTTGTGCTATCACTAACCAACTACCATTTGATCTTATTTGTTCCCTGCCATCTCACGATGGTGCTTGGGTTGATTGTGAAATCATGGGCGGGCGCCACGTGTCTCATCCGATGAAGCCTACAGAGTAAAGGAAACACTAGCCGAATTTAAATGTATTAAGGGACAGATTACTAAAGTGTTCTCGAGACGCACATGTTCTAAATCGACGGATATGTTATAATCTCGCTAGAAAAGCTACTCGAAGGTTAACAACATGGCTAGAAACTGTGTTAAAGGAACGAGATCATTGATGCTCAGGATCAATGGTTTCTCGCCATCGCGTGATCAGAAGTTTCAAGATTGTGATATCACGGGAAACCGCCACGTGGACTTCCTTCACAGTGTATGGTAAGGTGGGCCCCTTATCACCGTGTTGGCAATTGTGTCAGCTTGTTTTGAAGGTGGTCGTCGATGATTTGATCAAGCTGAAGAATCGACGGCTCAAATTTACATCTGCATCAAATATGGTTGGAGCCATTTGTGCAACGTGAAATTGAGCTTTAATGGCAGATGAGACATTTTCTAGCATGATTTGATTGACAATAAAATCAATTTTCCTGCTTGGTCTATATCACAAAGCATTCAACTATTTCGCAGGGAGTAGTTTCAGAGCTGAAGGTAGAATTGCGAGTTTCTGTAGCTAGAATTTGGGAGTTCTGCAAACAAAGCCGAGTTTATTTTTTGTGCCTCCAGGTCATTTTGTATTTGAATTTTGGAAAGGATTAGCTAGATGTACTGTGAGCTTGTTGATGAATGTGTTAGGGCTATATTTTAATTATAGTTGTGAGAAATTGCAGTGTTTTGTCCTTTAATTTTCTATCTCTGGTCAGTCCTAGCTATCTGAATTATAACATTGTAAAGAAGCCCTAGTTTGTCCGAGATGGCACCACCCAAGCAACATTCTAGCCAGACTGAATATTTGAAACGAGACATATATGATGATTTCCTGGATCAATTTCCCTTGTCAACGAATGATAGGAGGAAGGGATTGGTCCTAATGTGAGGGAAAATCCTGGGGGAAGGGTTAGTGTATAATTGCTCCAACATTGCCGATGCTAGGGTTCCCCTCACTGGCTTGGAATTGTTCAGATTGTGGTACAGAAAAAGGAATTTTCCTCACCCTTTTTCAAATGGATGGATGTATGATATGGGGAAGCTAGTGGTACAAATGTATTCCCTGATGTAGACCTGCTTAAGGCAGTGGCTGCAAGATATGACCCTGTTACACGGATAATCAGGGACAATGATGGAAAGGTTCTATTGAGCATTAACAGAGAAGAGGTCCAACATATTTTTGACTTGAGTGAACTGAGCGAAGACTTGGCTCCTATCAACCTTGAGGAAATGAAGCAAGAGTATATAAAGCTGAAATCTCTTTTTAGAGTAAGGTTGCTTCCACCTCATCTGGCTAGGGAAGGAGGTTCAAAATTTCATATCAGCCCCAGTGACCAAGAACCTTTCAAATTAAATTGTTTTGCAAATGATTTCCTGGCCACTTTCTATTATTTATGTCATATTTTGGGTTTCAGTCCTGGTATGGTAATTCCAATTGCTTATATGTTCATGGGGGTGCAAATACAACACCCTAACTTCTCTATGACCTATGACTTCACTTCTTTCTTAGTTGAGAGGATGCATGAAAGGCTGTCAAAGCTGCAAAACAATGATACTGACACTCAATTCTTTTGGTATTCTATGCTAATGCATATGTTTTTGTTTAAGAATGTTGACTTTTTCTCTGAGAGGTTGAAATTAAGGCAATCAGTTGATGGAGAAAGATTGCCAGTACAGATATGGGTTACAGATTTATCTTGTAAAAAGGAAAGCACTAGTTATGTGTAATTTGATAATTGTTTTGCTTCCAGATTAAGGGCTAGATTAATGGTGAATACACCTAGGATCCTTGAGGAATTACATGATTTCCTCAGGCCAAAGGAGAGGAAGCCAAAATTGAAGGTTTACCATAACTAGGGTGACATTATCCTATACCCAGTCAGCACTGTCTTGAGAGTCTATAGTTTTTAGGGAGCCCCTCATATATTCAGAAGTTATGTGGTAAATAGGTTGTATTCATGAGGACAACCTCACTGGAAGGGGTAAAGGAACATTTTTCCCATATTATATAGTGGTGTCTGATTTTGTATTTTCAAAGGGAGGCTAGACGCATTTTGATAATTTCTTTGATGATTACCATTTGAGGTGTATACCAAAGCAGCAGCATGATCCTGAGGGTTTCTTTGCTCTTTTTAGACAGAATAAAAGATGGAAAATTTGTGCATGAGTTCAATTTCCCTGAAGACTTGATTAGAAATGAATTTGATTTGAATAGACAAGAGTTGAACAAGGAGAAATGGATAGCTTATGGTAAGCTACTAGATGTTGTGCATAAAATGGATCTGAAATATGATCCACTGTTTGAGTTCAGTCCCCACCATAAGAAAATTAATTTTCTGATGGGAAACTTCAAGGAAATTATGGGCACATTGAGGACAAAAAAGGTAAATTTAGAATTGAGTCTGGGTGTACAAGAGCAAGGTTCCAAACCAATTGAAACAAGGCCAGCATACCAGCCTATGGAAAGGTGGCCCATTTATAGGAGGAAAAAGGATAGTAGCGGTGATGAAGAAGAAGTGGACGGAAAAGGAAAACAAATTATGAAAGTGCCTCCACAACAAAGTCCAAAATTCAAAGTGCCTGGGGCAATCAAAATTATTGATTTAGAATCATCACCGGAAGACAATCCCTCATCACCACCATCTGAGCCAAGCCCTAAGAGGAAAAGAATTGATCAACCACAGGAGGATCTGATGGATGAGATTATTGTTACTGATCAAGACATGCAAGTTGGTATGCCTTCCCCTCCTAGGCCAGCTGAATTAGTTTTATCTTATTTAGATATGAAAGGTAAAAGTGTACAAGATGCAAGAATGGAGGCATGCAAGGAGTTTCTAGATGACAATACATTTGTAAAAACTCTTGTATTCTTGCAATTGGTATGGAGGATTAATTTTGAAGTGTATCAAGATAAATGTAGGCAGAGAAGAGAACTAAGGCCTGACAGGTCAGACCAGGAGAATGATGAAGAGGTAAAAGTTGAATTAATGGAAGAATTCAAGAACATCACTCTTGAAGAAGGAAGAAAACTGGTGAGTCAGGATGGTGTATTAATTCTTCCTAAATGGGACATTGCAGATGCAGTAGCCTTTAATGCTATTATGAAGTCTAAGAATCCATTTCAAGACTCTAAAGAAGAGGTTAAGGTAGCATTACAAAACTCTACTTTCATGAAACTCTAGAAATTTGGGCATTGGCCCCACAAGGGAGAAAACAAGATGTTTCTGATATTAATCCAAATTTCAAGGGAGGATTGATAATAAAGAGAGCTTCAGAGACCTCAACCACTAAGGCCACTAATTTGACTGTGAATGTGGCCAAATTGGCCCAAAAGACTGCTAAAAGGAAGAGCTTAATGGAAAAATATAACCTTTTGATTGAGGAGTACAACAAGATGCAGCAGAAGAATGTTGAGTTGCAAACTAAAGTGGAGAGGTTTAGGTATAAGCAGATTGGGGAGACATCAAGTGCTCCAGGAACCAGTATATTACCTTCCACAGCAGGGTCAGTGCCTCCTACTTCTCCAATTGTTTCCACACCAGGATCTCCCAATCAGAATCTTGTCCTCACCCTTTCTTTAGAGGAAGTTGAAGAAGAAACAGAGTGCTCTGTTGATCCTACAAAGAAGCAGCTCTTGCAAAAAATTGATGAATTGCAGGCATCATTAAATAAAAGTGAGGAGGGATCTCTCTTAAAGCAAAAGGAAATTGTTACTACTATTTTGAGGCATTTAAATGAAAAGGTTGATAGCAAATTTCTATTTATACATTCTTTATATTCTTTGTTGTTAGTAGCAATAAAGAATATTGATAGGGATCAGGAAGTAGTGATACCAATAATTAAAAATTGGATCCCTAGGGCTAGTGATCTGGATATCATGTATAAGGCCTCAAGGTTTGATATAAATAATAAGCCCCAATCATTAAAGCCTACTCATGTGTTAGTAAAATCATTGCAAAGTTTTCAGACCTTATTAGATGACTTGAGTAGGAAGATTAGCGAGTTGGTGAAGAATTTCAATGATTGGGGTAACAAATTGTTACCTGATATAATTGATGAGCAAGGTAAAATCAGGTCATTTCAACAATGGCAAGATCAAGCAAGTAATGCCATCAATGATCAAATCAATTCAATTTGTGATGACTCGGACTATGATTTGTTGGTGAGCTATATGGACAAAATCATTAGTACCAGCTCATTTTTGGAATCTTTTGAAAGGGATGTGAATCAGGTAGTGATAAAATAAACACCTTATAATACCAAGGTGGATGAGGTAATTAATTTTGACTGGCTGACTGATGATGAGTACCAGAATTGGGTAACTAAATATTTTACTGAGGAGGAGTAAAAGGAGTGAACTAATAATAGGTGGCAGATAAGATGTTGCGGTTGCAACTGTTTTGGTTTTGTGTTGAAAGCTTTCTCGATGCGGTTTTCTTGTGGTTTTTTGCATCAACGTTCCTCAGCTGATATGATGAACAAGAATATTTTTCAAGGTGGTGGTTGTTGTAATAAATTTTGGAATATCACCAGGTGCTCCAATTGACTGGTGAAAGGTGTACATTCTGGCCCGATGCTTGTTTGCTCCTTCATTTTCTATAAGAAGAATTTCAAAGCCAGAAGTACGGGTTAGCAAGTTAAATAATTTTTGTCGAGTCTAGGCGAAGTTGCAGAGCGAATTGTAAAGTTCGATAGTTTTAGAGAAATGAAATTTAGGTTTTGAGTCATTCTATAATAGGTTTTGAGTTCATAGAGATTTAATATTGTATAACAGTACTAGCATTTGAGTTGAAATGAAAATTTGAGCTCATGTCTATCCATTGTACATGCATATATGAACTTTGAATGAAATAACTAAGGGTTGTTTTATCCATCTCACTGTTGTGGTGTGTATGATTCTATTTTAGCTTTAATTCAAGGAATTAATTAAAATGCTTGAATGGGATTGTAGGTGGATATGTCTTGTATAAGGATTTGATAATTAGTCCTGGGTTAGAATGCATACTGATGAAATTGTAATGCAATATTGTCAGGGATCTTATATGTGATGTATTAAATCTGTTATAAACCTCTAGATGCTTATGAATTTGACTCCTACAATGGATATATGGCACTGATCTAAGTTGTAATTATTAGTGTAGTTCAGTATTTATTTGTCTTTTCCTAGAGCTTGCTACAAATTGCAAATCATTGACTATCTTATACAATGAATTATGTTTAATTATCTCACACTCTAGATAGTTGATATTGTCTATGAACAACCGATTCTAGTTGATATTATCTTATCGTGTTGAGCTATTAAGTGAGATCATCTGCTATTGTTAATGTTGTTTATAATAATGGTGCAGAAGTTGTAAACACATTAAGGGATGACCCTCCTGGGTCTTGCAAAGACCGAAGTGTAGGAGGCTTTTAAAGTCCTCATCAATTGGTCCAAGTCCTTCGAGCTGCCTTCAATTGGAATTGGCAATTCCATAGGTAGATTAGAAGACAAACCTAGTTACATTGTAAAAAGAACCAACATACACGTCAACCACTGAACAACCACCTCTACAACTGACTTTTTAATCTTTTATGATCACATGAAACATAAAACACACTAATTTCAAGGTTGTTAACATCACTATTGAAATGTTTTAATTTTTTGACCTTTCAAACATTAAAAAGTACATCATTAAATTAATTATGTAATGGCATAAAAATTAAAAACATCATGAATTAATTATGTAACCACATAAGTCAAATATAATTCTATCAGAAATTAATATCAAATAGATAATATAATCGCATAACTCATACATTTCAATGTCATTGATCTTCTTCTTCATCAACTTTTGTCCAGATTATCCGATCCGTGATTCGACATTGTAAGGATTGGTCATATCATCATCATCGCCATCGATATCAGCTTTGATAATGTCATCATCCACAGGATGTCATCTTCATGAACATTGCTCCTACATCATGCATGATCTAGTTCCTCCTCTTGAAACATCCTTGTGGGGGACATCATCAACTAGCTGTTGATCTTGATCATCATCTACATCATCTTCTAGTTCTTCGGTATCTTCTTCTTCCACCACATTATACTTTATCGACCTTCCTCTTGGATCATGTCTAACAAAAATGACTAACTCGGTTTACCTAGAACCTCTGAGTAAAATACCTACTCACATTGGCTTGGAAGAACATAGGGCTCATTTCCAGCTCGCTCAATCAACCTTGTATTAACTATGGTAAATCCATTATCATGTTCAATAACAGTTCTCTCAGGATCATTTTCATTCAATCGTAGCCTATACCATAGGACGACGAACAAAATTAATCTGAAGGACTTAAAGTCACACTCAAGTATATATCATCCAAAATCCCATAGTATCAATTTTCTCAAATCAGCTGATGTATGTCGCCTTCTAGATGAAACATTAGTCACCCTAAAGACTGCAGCTATAATGAATCACAATTTTCTTCATGTCATCCAACATTTTGATTTGAAATTTATGACCATTGCACCACATAGCCTTGTGTTGTTTCACCACAATATGTCAAAATATAAAATTATTGCAATATCGGGCCGCTGATAAAACACATTATTCTGGCCAAATGTATGCAAAGAAAACAATCTCAACATATACATCAACAATATATTCTTGAAAATAATTAAAATAATATGGGTGTGATTAATATATTTATATCGCACTCTATTTATATCTTAAAACCATATGCTAAATCAATTTCCCTTTGTGTAACATTGGAATCTCCATTACGATGAGCTTCTTTAACCAATGAAGCCACACCTTCCCATGTTAATGCACGACCAGATTGTTGACATCGTTCAATCCAAACCATCATCCAATCAAGATTGTTGGTGACGTACAAATGTAGTGCATCCCACTCTCGACCAACTATATCAAAAAAAATTGAAATTCACCAACGACATATAATTAGTTAAATACCACAGTATACAACCTTAATTTATAATTGATGTATATTGAAAATTAAAAATTAAATAAGTACAATATACATAAAAACCATATGTAAAATATATTCCAATTATTCTCCATAACCATCTTATAATTACCTCTCACTTTCCTCAATCTACCTTTCCCCATCAGGTACCCCCCTTCGAATTTGTTAATGGAGTTGGGATCCCAAATGCGATCTACATGGATCTTTGCTGCAAACTTAGGAAGATATGTTCCACTATCTACACCATGGTCCTATACCATATATCCCTCCACCATAGAACCCTCGTGATGTTCTCTTTGTCTAACCAAACTCTTCGTAAATTTCATGTCTTCAACCATCCATTATTGACCTCAGGTGTACGTGTCCACACAATCAACCTTCAACTGGTGTATGAGGTAGTGTTCTTGCATTGAAAAATGCTGAAGGTAGACACTTTTCATTTCATTACTAATAGACGAGAAAGCTTTGGTCTTCCAATAATTTATATCTTCTTTATGGATTTCTTTAGATGACAGCCATCTACAAGTGATTCAAGGCACAAATATATTAATGAGATTTAACAAAAATATACAGTATATTACATAACAAGTAAAACAAATGGCAATTATAACATGTATACAATGAATTGAACAAATCTCACTACTTACCTCATGTATTTTCCAAGATCATATATAACTTGCTTGGCATTGTTGTCAAAGTTGTCTAGGAGAGATAGAGGTAGAACGTACTGCAACAATTATAAAATGATCTTTTCATTATTTTCCCAAAAGTAGTAAACACAATACACTGAAAAGTACATGCATTATACAAGTGTATATAATATACCAGAATAATTACCTTAATGAAGGTATGCCAATCATGCATTTTCATCCCTGACCCAAATTCACCTTTATTTGTTATTATATTGTTTATGTTCGCAACAAATCATGTGGGAAATCAAATTTTTCGTATGAATTCTTTTATAGCATTGCTTTGTTGCTCTGTTAATAACCAAGGAGGGGAACTTATATTAATTTGGTCTCCATCGCTATTTAATTGAATGACATTTTCATTGCATGATTGGCTTCCTGAATGTCACTACAAATTTTAACAATTTTTCTTTGTCATGCCTTCCATCTGATATTTTCCATAACATTTCTATTATATTATTTTCTCGATATGCATTGTATCAAACAAATGCACAATTTAGCTACTCATAGGTAGGGAAACCTACTAAATTGTCTCGATAACTTTTCACCTCGTGAAGCCGCCATTAATGCCTTGATGACCTTCATGAAGCATATAAGTTAAACAAATTAACAATGACAATCATTTTCAATTACAACATGAGTAAACACAACACAATATAAAAATATAAATTCAAAACATATCATATATATGATAGATAAACAAATTAATCTGATGTATAACCTTGATGATTAATTCTATTATATTCCAACTTCCATCTAGGCGAGGTGTCATTCTTCATAGTTTTGATGTAGTCTCTTCTTTCCCATTCAAAAGATGTTTTTCACAGTTCGACACTTATGATTTCTTTGGCGTGGAGGAAGTGCCTATACTCATCAAACACCTGCTTTCCTAAACTTGTTGAACGATGAGATTTCATCTTGGGACCACAAATTGGACATGCAAATTTTCCCTTTGTTTGAAGACCTGCAAGATCATATATAATTGGATTAAATATGTCACTTTTTATAATTATATATAACGAATAGATTATTTTAAAACATGCATGATATCTATCATCAAATTCAATATTGTTAAAGTGCAATCAAACGCTATAACATACCACAAAATAGCCCCAAGCATCATGAATTGTCCATACAAGCATTGCATGGAATTGAAATTGTCTTTGTCCTATTGGTCTCAGACGCCATACATAGTGACACCATTCCATAACTTTAGTAACTCACGATAAGAGGCTCGACATATACATTCATATCTTTAACTTGGTACTACCTAGTTGAATGAAAATAAACATTACATAATTATTATAACCATTTTACTGCAATATATATAAATTAATGTATATGACTATTGAATGAAAAAAATATGTCATTATACAACAAATAAGACAAATGAGATGCTACTACGTTAAAGAAAATTGATGTAAAAAAATACCTGGAACAATCATTGACAACATTATGTGCTCCCCTTTATTGACATCCATGGAGGAATGTTATTGTTGATAACAAAAATAGGCCACACGGAGTAAATAGATCTCAGATCTCCAAATGGATTGACACCGTCCGCTCCCAATGAAAGCCTGAGATTACGAGGTTCTTCTTTAAAGTGTGGTCATTTTTCCTCCATGTCCCTAAATACAGAACCATTTGCAGGCATTCGAATAATGTCATCTCCACTTCTATTCCATGCATGGTAATCCATAAATTGCGCTAAGCTTTCGCACCCAAATAATCATTGCATACGTGGAAAAATGGGAATATAACGAAGAACCTTGCGAGGCACCTTTTTTGTTAGTTGATCTGTTTGAGATCTACTGATATGACATTCTGGGCATTCTATTGCAAATTCCTATTGTTTATGATATATAATATGATCATTGGGACATGCATCTATTACTTGATACTCCATTCCGATATCTTTCATAATGGCACATAAATCTCGGTATGAGCGAGGTAAAATATTTGATGGTGGTAACAAAAATTCACCAATCAATCTACAACAAAAATAATTTGTTAATATAAAGAATATTAATGGCACATATTTCATCCTTTATTTAGTAGTGATGAACTAACAACAATTAAAATAGATGAAAAAAGATGACATATACATACCTTAACATCCATGAGACGTTATGTTTGATAAACCATTCATAACCTTCAAGTTCAACAACAACAATACAACAAAGAGAAGAGTTGTTTGGGAGCCTTCATAAAGGGGCCCATATGCCTTCTCAAGTACAGGTAAATCATGAACATCATCAAATTCATCTTGATCATCATGATTAGCTCTACCACTAAATGTATCATGGATCAATGTATTTGTACCATCATCTTCAACTGTGTTTTCTGGCACATGATCATCTTCTTCCATAAGATCATTAACTTCAACTTTGATATATTCACAGCCGGCCATGTTCATCCGCTAAAGTCTCACATTCTTCTGCTGTCATAATTCATATCATCTGCCCTAGGGCACCCCACCTTTATAATAATGATAGACACAAATAAACCATGATCATGATCAAGTGATTATATATATATATATATATATATATAATGTTAAAACAATATAAACATTTACAAATTCAATCAATATAAACACATATAATGAACAACTTACTAATGGATGATAATCATGCCCCCCTTCAACGTGACCATGTTGCCTACAATGTTTCTCACTTGTTGTGATTAAAAGTCATCTCGTCTTTAATCCCTTGCAATTATTGCAAGGACAATAACATTTCCCATCACCCTTTCTTTTCAATCTATCCCACATTCTAGCAATTGTCTGTTCATTTTGTTCTCGACTAATATTATCTGACATGATTTTTCTTTTACCAAGCTTGACTATTTAGA
>VDFB02000002.1:87086545-87117831 GCA_007258455.2 Sequoia sempervirens | reverse complement strand
TCAAGGTCACCAAACCTTTTGGCGTCCTGGCTTGTTGGTCTTCAACTGCACAATCTAGTCATCATATTGCTGCTGCCATTTTTGTTGGTTTCCATCTGCAAACTCAGCTTCAGCAATCAAGAAATTTACAATTTGCTCATCGCTATCAAAAACCTGCCAACTCACATTATTATTAGGCACAGAAGGTCTAAACACTATTTTTACATATTGACGTGCATCTACTTTATGAATTTCATTGGGAATGTCAAACTAGGCTCCTATGGTAGCGAGCCTATCGGCGTGCTTATTTTCGTTTCTAGGAATCGAAACAATATTAAAAGCATCAAAATCTTCCATCAAATCCCATACACGATGCTTATATTTCTTAAGCAAATCATTCTTGGCAGCATTTAAATTTCTGATCTGATTTACAATTAGTTTTGAATCACCATAAACTTGCAAACGTTTAATACCTCTTTTGTGGGCCCATTCGAGGCCATGCACCAACGCTTCATATTCAGCTGTATTATTCGAGCAGTTGAAAGCAAATCTGCAGGCTGAAAAGTATTTATCTCCTTCTGGTGAAATCAACATAGCCCCACCTCTAGCACCAATATTGCTTCTTGAACCATCGAATTAAAGCTTCCAAAGCTCGTTTTCTATTTTTGTAGATTATTCCTCCTCTTTACAAAGATTAGGAATATCAAAATCAGGTTCTCGAATCATATAGACTCCTAATCCTATCTCATCTTTGTGTTGGAACGGATCAAGCTCATGATCTTCAGTTGCCCATTCATCTAGATTGATATTTTCTATATGGGTGTTGCAGTTTGAGGTCATGGTTTGCTCCTCCAGTGCAGAGGTGGCATAGAGGTTAGCGTTTATAGGATTTGGTGAATATGGTTCAATATGGTCTTTGGCGAGAGGCTTGGACTTTATGGTCACTTTTGTACCATACCTTGTTCTAAAGAAAAGATGAGACCAATCTGAAGATAGAAACCCACCCAACTTGGCTGTAAAATCCCTCGAGAGACAAATGGAAAAGTGCGGCAGTGAGTCAATGACATGTATATCCTGATGAATAGCAAAACTTGGGGATGCGTGCAAAGTAAGAGCCAAATTTTTGATAATACCAACATTTTTAACAATAGACCCATCTAGTTGCACTATGTCTTTCTGAGGATTAGGCTCATAAACAAGACCTAACTTATCGGCTAAACTTTTAGGCATGACTGAACTACTGGCACCAAAATCAACCATACAATTATGAATAATTTTATCGCCAATAATTAGACTTAAGTAAAATGGAGGAGGCTTTACCTCTTTAGTTTTCTACTCATTTTTATCCTCCAAATCGTTAGCAAGCACAACCTTAGCAACCCTTTGATCAGTATCATCAGAAATAGACAATTCAGCTAAAGCATTTTGCAGTAAACCTTTCTGCCCTGGGAGGTGCAAAGCATCTAATACCGACATACTGACAGTGGTTTTCTTGAGATGCTCAACAATATTAAATGATGAAGAATTTACCTTCTGTTGTTTTTTTGTGACAGCAGCATTGTTTTTCCTCTGCAAAGGCTACAAATGAATTCTTGTCTACTCCTTGCTAGGTATCTCTTGGCCTCTTTGCAGAATCTGCATTTTAGGGCTGCAGCGTTAACATTTGATGAAATGGCTACCTACTATTTGTGGGTTGCTGCTATGAATTTCTACTTGTTGTCCCTAGATCCATAGCTCTCTTTTTTGACCTGGTATTAGCCAAAATAGGAGAATTTTGCTGATCTTGACCATTCACGCCACAGAATTCAGAGCTCTCCAGTTTGGCAAGGCAACTTCCACGTTATCTTGTTGTTCTTGATTCTGATCTGCAATATTTTCTGAACCAGCATAGTTATTTTGAACCATTAAAGCCTGATTTCTCATTCCATTAGCGCACGCTGATTGGTTATGGGGTTGATTGCATAGATAACACCAATCGCAATCCTGGGCAACATTATTTTGGGGCACAAGTTCCTTTGACGAACTGGTTGCGTTTGGATTGTATGGTTGGAATGGCCTAGGGTTAAAATTCCTTCTTTGGGCTTGGTAATCATTTTGAAAAGCAGGCCTATTTGGCTGGTTCTGCTGATAAGTGGCTTGATAAGGCTTATGTTCATGACCTACTTGCTTCTTAATGCTCACAAGATCATTCCCGAAGGTCTTGAGTATACTTTTAATCTATTGAAATTCTTGGTTCGGGGCTGGAGTAGCAACTTCTTGGGCTGTGTTATGATATCCTATTGCTGGAACAGGTAGGACAACAACTAAGGGAGGTACATCAGTAGGGGTAGGTGGCTGTATTTCTGGAAACAAAGGCATAGGAGGTCTAGGGGTTATGTCTCCAGCTTGGATGAGATAGTTCTCTGCTCTAATGGCTATGTCATAAGCGTTAGGGAGTGTAATCCCACCCATAGATTGAGTCATGACTAAAATCTTACTATTCAAAACTTTTAAGTAATACAAAAAAGCATGTGTTGGTAAAGGTTTTACCATTGCAGGAATCCTATCCCAGGTTCTCTGAAATCGGTAGTTGAAATCAGCCAAGTGCTCGTGTGATGCCCTATGAATGGTGCTCAACTGCTCTAACAAAGACAGATTATCAGATATATCAGCAAAATGTTGATATAAACCATTACCTAACACATCCCATGTCGCGATTGAGTTGACTGTGAGACCTCTGAACCATTGCAACGCCTTCCCTTTGAGTGATGCAGCCAACAACCTTAACGTGATGTTCTCCTGCATGATGTTGTGAACCGAGCATAAGGTGGCTACGTCACGAATATGCTCAACCGGTGTAGTGAGGTCCTCCTCGATGAAGTATGGAAAACTTCTAAGGGCTGCAACTAGGATGTCATCATTTTGAATGATGTTTAATAGACTGTCTCCATTGAAAAGCACGAACGAGTGTTGCCTTGGTGTTGCCATTAGCGGTGCTTGTGATATCAGAACAGGTACTCTTGGTGATAAAACAAAGGAACTGAAAACAAGAGGTGTTGACTTCGATCTTGCAGGTGTCTCAAAGAGCCTCTTTGTTGTTCTACCTCTTCTTCATGGTGGAGACAACTCTCGATATTCGAAAGGTGCAGTACTCGATCTTGTCTGTATTTTTCTCATGTGCAGGCTGCACTAGCGTGCAAAATTAGGATTGAAGTCGCCAGGTATATTGTAATGAGCCTCCAAAAGGCTGAACAAATTTGTTGCATACACCAAATAGCAAATTAAAAACTCTAAAATTTCTCTGAAATGGCTTTCAGAGTCCCACCGGGCGTGCCAAAAACTGTTATCAAATAGATTGCACCCTGCTAAAACTGAAAGTTCAACAATCTATTGACACATGGAAACATTCTTGAGTTGTGGGTAACTCATTGCAAGAATGAATCTCCATAGTGAGCTGGTTCTTTGAATGATAAATATTATTCTAAGTGATTTCTGGGAAAAGGGGTAGAAGGATAGCTTGAAAATGAAATTTAACACTAATTGATGATTAACTGTTATTTCAGAAAAATCCAGATTTTACCACTCACAACAATTCCTCTATTATAATAGCTCTCACAATCTCATTGGTACATGGTTTCATCAGTAATTTGCATGAAGATTCGAAGGCATTGAATACATCATGCAACCTGAAAACATGAAATTATATGCAAAGACTCATAAAATCAAGACATATAAGGCTTCAAATTTGAAAACAAAAAGACATCAAACTGCTGCTACAAGGTTGTGACAAGAAATGAGAAGAACTCTGCTGCTTTATTGAAACTGAAAGAGTGTATATGTCTGAACTGAGTACAAATGAGTTTACAAGCTCAAAATACTAAGAGCAAGAAACTGTAATTTAAACTGAAGAAGCAGAAGAAAAACTAAGTTTCTTCAAATATAAACCTCTAGAAACCCTAATCTGAGCTCACAAGAAAAACTCAAGGAAAAGGTACCAAAATGTCTCAAAAGTCTACATAAAAGTAGAAAAAACACATTGTTTCCATGCTCATACTGTTCAACTTCTAAAAATAGGCTAAATCTGCTTTAAAAGCAAATAAAGCACCTTATCCATCCAGCAGGCAACTCAAATCTGACCCAAGGTAGAAATAAAAACAACCTGTTAAAAAGAGCAAAAAGATAAAAACAATTTTCTTTATCTTTGCTTTACATAGTTGCAGATTTCACAATTTGACTAATTTTGCAATTAAATATTGCTTGAAATCTTTTGCAAAATTTTACAACCTTATATCTCCATTACAATCTTGACTTTCTCAAAAAATCATAAAGGTTACAAGGCATCTCTCTTATCAAAATCTTAATTGATTTCTTGAAAAATCAATTGAAAAATAACAACCCTAAGTCATAAGCAAAATCATCTTGATATTTTTATTGATTTCTCACAAAATCAATAAAACATAGGATATTTAAATCTCCAATTTTCACTAAGGCATGAGTATGAATGTTAATATAAAAATCACAAGCCCTAAGAACCTAAACAAAGTCAACCTAGGCATATGAGAATTCGGCCCCTCAAGGTATTAAGCTTCAAATTTTGATATTTTGTAAAAATATAAGGCAAAATACCCCTAAGTCGACTTAGGGTTTGAGAAACCCTAATGAACAAAACACAAGGAAAGCCTACTATTTCGCATCATTTCACAAGTGAAGAATTTTGGAAAGAAAGCTCTGCAGTCGCTGCCACCATGTATGCTAGGGTTTGAATGATTGAGAGAAATTCGAGCTCCATTACCACTGCTTCCATCGAATCTTCATGTCCTCTGATGGTAAGAGTCTCTTGTGAATTTCTTGTGAGTTCTCTGAAACTCTTTGCTTTGTTGTTTTACACATAATTCTTGGTCTTGGCCATGGTCACTCATACAACTTCTAATGTATTCTGGCTTTGTTGTTCCCTTCTCTTGCATCTGCATTTTTTGATCTTCATTGTGGGAGGTTACTATTGCATATTGAAGCTTTTGAGAGCTAGTCGTGGTTTGCTTAGTCTCCTCCAGCGCGCATGGTAAGCCTTGCTTCTTCCTTTGGAAACTCTTTTCATGAAACAAAAGCTTAAAAGCTTCATATACTCTAGCAAGATGTCATTTTTATTTATAAATTCAAAGGCCATCTACAGGTCGCGCCATGTATGAGCTCAAATATGAATTTCTGCAGAGATTTCCATGTATTTGATTGTCATTTTACTTCAGGTAACCTCAAATCTGATGGAATTTACACGAGCTTTCCTCTCACTACGAAATGATATACCATTCGAGAGCTAAAAGTTCTTCTCCAAGCCGCACCATCTATACTTGTTAAGAGCTTTCTGAGTATTTTGAGCTCGACCCATCATGATTTTCCTGCTCTTTTGCACTTTCAAAAACAAAACCAGATGTGGGCATTCATTGTTTTGCAGAAATCTTACCTCCTATGGAGCCTTCAAACTCGACCATGAGGGCATTGTATAAATCCTTTGTATTTTGCCAAAATCCCACATGGGTATATGATATTTTGAAGAAAATACATTCTCTTTCCTTTTTGTTGAAATCCCTATGTGGGTAAGTTGTATTTTGAGGAAAATTGTGTTTCTTGAACATGATTCACCATGATTTATTCTATTTTTTGTTGTTTCCTATAAAACTCTCTCATGGGGGACTCTGAAAATAAGAGAGCATCTATTTCATTTATTTGTAGAAGTCCCATATGGGTAACCTGGAAATGGCATTAAATCTGTCTTTAAACTCAACGCCAATGTGAGTGTATGAAGAATAAACATAAATCTGTATATTTTGATATCTGTGTAAAATATGGGCTCGACCCATCATGGCATTTCCTTACACATTCTGAAATTTTGAATTTCCTTCATATGGGTATTTTAAATTCTGAAGAACAATCTTATCTGAATATACTTTCTGTTGTATTCCAGCACAGCCATGGAACACTGTGTAAAGCTCATATTTTTTCAAAACCCCACCATGATAACTGATATTCAAAAGGAAAACACACATCCTTTGTGTTATGTTGAAAATCCTCAAATGAATTTATGAGATTTTGAAACAAAATATCTTGAATTTAAACTTTCATACGGCTTCATGTACCTTAAATATACTGAACCTTCAAGTATCTTATGTTTACATTTTCAATTACTATTATAATTTTGTTTTTCCTTGCACACAGAACTCCTTTTGATTGAACTTGTAAACTATTATTTGCTTTAGTCTCTCACAGTTATGCTCTTCATGGATGCACCCCAAACCTTCATCGATATCATGTTCAATGCATACATGTTCGTTCTGAAAATGACTCTATGTATATGAATCCTTGAAATCCTGCTTGATAATTGTGAATTTTAAGAATGTATAGCTTAAATGACAAAAATCATTGAATGATAGAACAACAAAAATGTCCAAACATTGTATTTTGATTGTCCTCATTTCAAAACAGTGAGGTATTTTTCATTCACAGCCAAACTGAAACTAGTTGTCTTGTTGAATCATTCACTTCACTTTACTAATCAGTTGGCTACTGGTCACCGTATTGATCTTGTCTCCTTATTCTGATTGAAGTCTGGAACTCCTTTGCATGTCTCCATGCTTGACTGTCCCTTTTTAAAAGTATGCTCCTCTACCTGGCACTCTTCATGCATTTTTATGCTCCATTTAATAAAACTGTTTCGTGCATTTGCTTTCTTCTGAGATAAAAACTGAAACAATTATCTTCGTTGAGGCGTTATGTATGCATGTTCACTATCCTTGATTGAGAAAAAGGACACCGTTGAACCTTGCATAATATCATGAACATGATGACTCATAATACTATAGTAGAAAATAAACCATACAGTAGTGTTTAAGATGAATGTACTCAGTTGAATTAATCAAGTTGATTTAAATTAACTGTCCACCTTTAGCTTTCCGAAACATTTTTGACTACTATGAATGAATAATTGGCTTGATGGCTAGATGAATGAACTCTTCTTTACTCTTCCAGTTACATTTCCTTTCTTGATGAATATGATTATTGCAATTTTTATCTCAGCCCACTTATAATGGATAAGGGGTAGCATGTCGAGTTCTACCCTTGTGGGAGCCCGTTTTCCTCCACATGCTTGATCTTCAAATGATAATCAGCTTCATGATTTTCCCTATACCTACACAAAGAAATAGACAATGTTAGCATAAAACAATATATGATCATGTTTGATATATCTCTTTCAGCTTATGTTTTTGCACTTCTCTTGATTGTTTGAGTGCATGATTAGTAGCATACTACATTATCGTTGATGGTTCATGTAGGTATATTCATAGTCGAAGCCTCTGGAATCCCCCTCTTCCTTCCTACAGGTCAACGGAGCTCGAAGAAGAAAAATGGTGCACCACTTCTGCGTCGGTCGTCAATCAATTAGGTAATGTTGATTATGTTTATACTTATGTGATTGTTCCTTTTATGCACCTTCCATAGTATAGTGTGTTGCTTATTGTTGCACTATGACAGTCCCATCCATGGCTTGTGTGGATATTTGATTTCAATCTTATTCTTTTCATTTTGAAAAGAAAAATGCATCTCAATGCAATATTGTACTATCATTTGAATTCTCGCAATCAAATGAAATTCTATAAATATGAATCACTTTATGAAATAAAAGAAAGCAATTGAAATTCTTTGTTATTGAATGCTCAATCATGTACTTAATTTGATTGTAACATGATAAACAATTCTTGAAACTCTGTTTCCTAACCTCAATTCATAACTGTCACTTATAAAATGATAAACAAGATGCAATCAACACTTAGCATATGCATAAATAACTATATTTTCCACCTTTAAATATAACAGTATTTAATCCAACTCCACCAATTGAGTAAAATTGGTAACAGTCTACTTGAGTTCACCCTACTTCTACACTGAGAAGCCATAGGACCAATTTTTTTGCAAACATAACAATAGCCATTAAATCTTTGAGCATTTTGCTGCCTTACCGAATCTCTTTTGGTTCCTTTCATCTGACTTCCTTGTCCGAAATTCCTTTGTCCAGAGTTCCTTTGTCCAAATCTGGAACTTTCTCCTCCTTCATATCCAAGACCTCGTATGTCACCATCAGTCCTCTTTCCTTTGATCAGTTCATCAAGTTTGGCTGAGCTTGCTCTGAATTTCTCCTTATACTCATTTGTTGTAGCAAGTTCATCTCTAAGGTCATCAAGCTACGTTTCAAACATTTCTTCATTGTTCTTGGATTGCTCCAATTCATTTTCTAGTCGGTTGCATTGTTCATACTTTTCTTTCAAGGACTGTGCAAGCTTTTCTTCATTCTTCTTTCTGTCCTCAAGCTCCTTGGTCATTCTTATCATGGTGGATTCCATCTCTCGCTTTAAGGCAACATTTTCCTTGGAAAAATTTTCACATTCTTTTGTTTTCTCCTTCAGATTCAGGCTAAGTTATTCATCTTCCATACCTTTTTTCTTCTATTTGAGCTAACCACATAGTTCCTTTCTTTTCTCCCTTGATTCATTGATTTTGTCTTTTAGTGACTGGATGAACTTTTCTACATTCTCAAGATTTTCTTGCAATTCCCAGTTCTCATATTAAGATCATCTAGGGCCACCATAAGTTGATGTTGAAGACTACTTGTATCCATTGAAAAACACCTTCCAAGATCTCCCTAAGTTGTAAGACTTCTTCTGAGGAACTAGCTCTGATACCAATTGTTGGAAACAAGCAACACTAAGAGGGGGGGTGAATCACTGTTGAGAAAAAATTCAACTTTATTGTTCTGTGATTTAACTTACTTAACCATTCAATAAAAGAAACATGCATCAATAGAAAGAAAATAATCTCAACACCATAGCACCAGAATTTTTACATGGAAACCTTGTTAGGGGAAAAACCATGGTGCATGGCCAATCCACAATATAATATGAGTATACCCAAAATAAGAAGTACAAAATGGGAATGCACTTGCATTCAGGCTCACTTCCTAGAGCTCACTGCTCAAAATGGATGGGCTCACTGCCCTACAAAGATTTGAAATAAATCCAAAAGATTGAACTAGTGGAATAACATCCACAATGCCTAATTACAGTTCTGTTTTAGCTCTGATGACAATCTGCTATCCTTTAGACTGATTCAACAATTATGCTCTGCTCTGCACAATTCACAGTGCAGAAATATTAATGCACAAGTGAAACTATGCATAATCCCCTAATTGCTCTTCCTGATGATTGCAACACACCACCACACTACTTTCTCACCATTCAAATGATATATCAAATCTCTTATATATATCCACAACTAGAAATACAATTGCTATAGGTCGGCCTTAATAAAACTTGGAAATATTATTAACTGTTGGCCCAAAATTACAATTGGATTTTCAATGTGGATCTAACACTGTTGGCTAGACTGCAACTAAGACCCATAATTAAATGTTTGAACATAAAGAAATTTTAAATAATTCCACTTTACACATCCACAATGCGCCACATTCACTGAGTTGGCTACAATGAACAAATAGACATAAAACATCCTACCAGACCTCCAAGCTCGTACTACCACTAATGCAACACCACAAAATTTAGTAATAAGATAATATACATGTTCACCAAGTAATCCCAAGGGTCCACAACACAAAACGATGATCCAGTGAAGTAGACAGATTGACTGACTAACCGAATACCCTGTTCTTCAGATATTCTGTCGGTAACACACAATATTGCACTTTATCTGCCGGAATGACTAGATACAGATCTGCGGACCATGAAGATGACTTCAATTGCCATCAATGACAACACTGGAAGCTATATGCCAACATAATATTCCCCTTTTCAAATGAGTGAAGAAAGATAATATTCTCAAAGAATATTCTCACGGGTGAGGAAAATTAGATATTTAGTTAATTAAAACCAAACTTAATTGTGCAAAGGAATATTCCGTGGGAATATTCCCTTTTTGGAGGATTGTGCAAAGGAGGAATATTCCCTTGCAAGTGGGAAGATGAGGATAATTAGTAATTTGATAATTAAATAAAGTTTCAATTATACAAATTAGGGGAATTAGATGGCATTTATTAAATAATTAATTTATTTAATGAAAAGGGGTAGTGATATGATATTTAATTAAATAGCTTAGGGTTATTTAATTAAATAAGAGGACTTAGGGATATAGATTAAAAATTATATTATTTAACTAAACAAGATGAAATGTTAGTGTGGGAGGGGGTGAATTAACCGATTAAATTAATCAAATTTATAGATGAAAATAATGGAATTAATTAAATAGCTAGGCTAATTTAATCAATTAAGTGAAAAGAGGATGTGTTTTAGGATGAAGCGATGTTAGTATATCGGATTTGAGTGCATGATATCATTCAAGACATTTTTAAGTGTCTACAGATACCACCAGTCACAAGCAACATTTTCAAGGTGAAGAGTTGCATATTGAACATCATTTTCTTTCATGGGGTTGAGAGTGAAGAAGGTTTGTAGCTCCAATAACCATGCCCTGGCTGAAATTTTATTTGTCCTATCAAAAGTAGGAGCTACAAGTTTTCTCAAATTATTCTTGAGCTCTCTTCCACTTGAATCTTGGTCTTTCTTATAACCCTTCCTTGACAACAATGTATTCTTCATGTCTATATAATCTTTGAATGGAACCGAAATCCTAAATTCCTCATCCAAATTATTATAAGTAGCTCTCATTGCAACCAAATCTCTCTCTATTTCTTCCAAAGGATCAGAGGATGGTTTTGTGGGTGCTTCATTATGAGGTAAGAACATGTTTTGTGAAGTTTTAGAAGGCGATGGTTTCAATTTTTTTGCAACTTCAAAAGTGCTCCCTCTCTCCTGAGTGGATATTGAGCCTCCAATTTTTTTTACTAGAAACCTCATTACTTCCCTAGTTTTAGAAATGCCCTCAGTTTTTTTCTTCTAACTTTCTTGGAAATCAAGGAGAAATTTTTTATGTATTTCATCAACATCAACCATATCTCTTTTCCTCTGAGTTTCTACTTTAGTTTCTTCTGAGGAAGGATTATTTAATAGTTCTTTATTCCTCTCTCTTTGCAAATACCTTCTTTATCTTTCACTTGGCTACATAAATCCTTTTAAAACCTCAGGTTGGCAAGATCATAGCTCTAATACCATTATAATATCCCATGATAAAATTTAAATACAAATCTAAAATTTCTTAATTTCCACCAAACTTAAAATAGAGTAGATCGAGTAGAATGAATTATGCACCAAAACACTCTAAAATGGAATTGAATATTATGCAACTCATGTATAATTTTTCATTTCAGATTTTTACATGGTTTTATATAATTTTTTTTTCTAAATACAAAAGGTAATAACAATAAACATCTGTTGCAAAGTACATCAAGAAATCTTCAAACTGGAAGCTCAAATACACACTGAAACTATAGCAAACTTCACACAAACTCTCCAAACTCCTCACAAAATTTCTTCTACAAAAAAAGAACAAAAATATAGTACAAAAATAGTAAAACCATGCCCTCCAAGTTTCCAATGGTTTACACAGTCCAAGAAAGAAAAACAAACCTGAACTATTCAAACTGCAACTATCCTGCAACACCCAACTTTTGGAAATGAAATGCAATAACTCATATATTTACTATGGTAACCTTTGAGTGAGATTACACTATGATGAGATTTTTAATTCCATCCTTAGTTCATCTAGAAATCCTCAAACATCATGTTCTTAAGCCTCCCTCTCCATAGGTTTGACAACCTTTGAAGAACAACAAATGCATTAGCAACAATAATATGTAATAATCCTAAAATGAATCCCAACTATTATCTAAAATCAAAAATAATTCTAAGGAAGATTTGGGCACCCAAGAAACTCCCACACCAAGAAGGAAATTATCTTGAAACTTGCAATTTTCCATTTGTCAAAATCCTCCAATGAGCTTTCAAGAAAATGTGCCAATTGGATTACAAGTAATTGAATTTCAAAAATGAAAGTAATAGAAATCTTGGGAAACCTCCAAAACCCATTCCCTCCTTGGAATATATGATTTTTAATTTTGTTTTTTTATTTTCCCAAAAAATCTAATTTGAATAAATAAACCATAAAGAGAATATTTATCGATTAAACCAGTAGGCCATGTTTCACTATTTCTAGATAATCGGACTTACTTAAAATAGTAAGTTCTATTTTTAGAAAATGGACATGACATGCATAATTATGATGATAAAAAAAATTATTAGAATTAAGAAGGGATTTCCATTATTGGAGATAAGTAGGCAAGCCAGTGTGGGTACTTTCGGCTTAAATGTTGCAGCTAATGTGGGTATTGATTTTGGAGCTTCGGGTAGAGAATTTTCCAAAGATAAACACAATTTTAGGGTGATGTGGTTGCATCATCATAGAATAAGAGGTCCAAATAGGAAATTGGTTAATCTTTCTAGGGACTAGTTTGAGCATTTTTATTTTGATAATTTTGAAGATTACTTCATCAATACTTACTTTGCTTTGTGCCAAGTATTGGGAGAAGATTGGAATGTGTAGATGCCTATGCATATGATGATGCTATTTGCAAATAAACACTAAGACCTAAATAGAAGTTTTGACTTTGCTTCTTACATTGTAGATTGTATTCATAAGCAATTAAGTGACTTGAAGGGTCCTAAGGCTATTTTGTACTTCAAATTGTACTCTCTATTGTGTCACTTGGTGCTACACATTGGAATAAAAATATGGAGCAAACTCATGAAAGTAAGAATGAAATATGATGATGGTTTCAAATTTCCTATCCATATGTGGACATATTTGTGAGATTCTCACTGCCCCTCAGTTGATTATTTGGTGTTTGAGAATTTATTTGTGTAAGGTATTTTAGAGAATTTATTCCTCCAACCTAAAGAAAGATTATTTGACAAGGTGACCAAGTTCCTTAGGCCCTTGGAATTGGATAGTGAAAAGGAAATTGATCACAATTGGGGTGACTAGTACCTAGACACAAATCACATATTGATTAGGGTTTATGGCCCTCTTGTCCAATCCCATTTCCTACCAAAATTTGTATCTAATAGAATTGCTTTCATCGAAATCATGTGGAAATTGAATGAATCAAATAAGCATCATCTTAGATTAATTAAGAAGGATTCACATATTCATGTTGGAATGCACTTCTCATATTTCAACATTACAACTAAGGAGGGCTTAGAAGTTTTACCTTCTCTTTTGTAAACCTATAGAATGAAAGTTGATGTTGCAAGAATCTATGATCCTAAGCATTACATCAACAAAATAAGATTGGAGGCAAGAAGATCCCCCTATTATCACAAGTTTAATCCCTCATATGATGTAATAAAAAATTGTCTAATAGAAGACCAGGTCAATCTTTTCCTATTATTGTAGATCCATTTGATAAAATGAAAAAGTTTCTAGACAACTTTGATAGCTTTGCATTTATGGAGAAGCCTCTTTTAGAGGAGAGACCTAGTGAAAAGGAAATTGAACATCCAATTCAATAAGAGGCTATGCCAACACAATTAATAGTGCATCATGTGGCAGCTCTTGTGGTACGAAGTGGCACACAACCTTTGGTGGATTAATCTCTAAATCCTGAGGATGTTGCAAAGAGTAAGCTTGAAGATGAGGATATTGGAGAGAGTATGCCCTGAGATGAAGAGGTTGATCAAGTTTTTCCTTCACCTTAAATAAATTAGAATGAAGAAAAAGTACCAAAAAATAGGCTCATGATGGATTTTAATTATCCAAATGTAATAGAAAATGATGTAAGAGCTTTTTCCTACAACCAATTTATGTCTGATGAAATTTTTGTTAAGAAAAAGGAGTTCAAGGATTTTGTACTAAGAATAAGGAGAGAAGAGTTCCAAGATAGGCTTAAAAAAGCTAAGGGAAAGGTTCATCCTTCTCAATATGGAGATGTTACTCAATAATTATTAAAAGAAATGGACTTTGATATCAGTCATATCACTCCAAAGGATTGAAGGAAGCTTGTAAGAGAGAGTGGTTTTCTTTTGCTCCTTGAATGGGATATTGCATCAATTATTGCTCTTGACACAATATAAAACCATAATGAGGAAGCTTTTTCTTCTAATGAGAAAGATGAACAAGCATATTTTGGATCTAGTTTCAATCCAAAATGGGAAACTTTAGCAATCTGGGAAATGGCCTCAACCATTGACAAGAAAAAATTTATAGAATTTGTACAAGATTTATCAAGGAGCTTGCTTGTTAAGAGATTATCAGATACATCAGTCTCATAGGCAACAACTTTGGTAGTCCACACTACAATGTTTAGTGAAGCAGATGCTAAGAAGTAATAGGTTGATTACAACAAACTGCATGAAACATATTTGAAGCTTTTACAAGTATAGAGAAGGAGATTTTCTACTCCTGAGTCTCTAGGATAGAGAAGAGTCTATAGGGAGTGAATTGTCCTCAACTACCTCAAAGTCTAAGGCTAGGTGACAAGAAATAGCTAAGAGGATTTATTTGCAATGTTTTATGTTTTATGATAGTTTTTTGGGAAAAGGACTTCATAAGCCGAAAGAGAATGCCTCAGAGGTCTCATGAGCAAGTTGGATAGCTCTTGACCATAGGGCGAAAACACAATGTGTGGACGTCCCCACGACGTGCTATGGTCTTGTACAAACCAAAAATAGAGCAAGCCTACCAAAACATAGATTCTACTGACAACTCAGGGACTAAAATCTGACTATTTAACTAAGCTAATAGAATGCTAGAAATGATAGAAAGTACAACAAGAAGAATACTAAACATGTAAATAAATAAACTAACAAAATGAAATGACAAGAGCCAAAGGAGAGAAATGGACTCACAAAAGGTCCAACACTATGTAGCCTCCCACAAATCTCTACATGAACAACTTGCACACATAGAGACAATAAAAATTGGTGTGGTTGTTTTGGGGCTTGCCTTAGTCAAACCCTCATTTTGGTGTTTCCACCTCCATGAACAACCAAGAAGATAAAGAGATAAATAAATACATGATAGACAAGAAATATTACTAAGCTAAAAAGATAGATATGTTAGATATCAATGTGCTACTAATTAAATGTGATAATTCCAATAAAATAGTGTTTACCCTCCCTTCAATGAGTTTGAGAAGCTGAAAGGGAGTGCAACACTTGAGAGAGCCAAGATGCAGACGTAAGAGCTACAAACATACAAGAATCTTTGAGCAAAATGGTGTATAAGATATTGAGAGAGTGAGAATGCAAGAAAGAGAATGAGAGAATGAAAGATTAAGAGATTGAGTTGCAATAATGAGTGAATGAATGAATTAGAGGGAAGAATGAGATTTTAAATGAAGAAATGCATGCAAGAGGCCCATTTTTGGGCACATCTGCGATTATAGAGGCATTACACTTCGCGGGAAGGTGGAAATGCAATGTACCAATGACCACATAATCGGGAATCTTATTAGGATGTTCATGTGACGCACAAACATTTGTGCATCGCAAAAGTGTCCCCAAAAAAAGTTTCTTCAAAGATTGAAATCGATGGGGTCAAGGACAAAATAAAAGGCGAGAAAAAGGGTGGATTTTCATTATCATATTTATTAGGCTAAAGTGAAGGTTATATAATGTGAAATTGCATGAGGGGAGAAATTTTACGACATTACATTTTTCCCCCACTTTAGTGAGCATATATATTCTAAACATGTGTGAGCTAAAGTAGAAGAGGTTGAAGAGAATATACCCAGGACGAAGAGAACGTAGGTCTTCAATTCGATATATGTGATGTTGAGAAGCTGAGCTAGGACACGAAGAGGACATAGGTCTTTCATCCTACAAAGCTAGCTACAATCTCACCACAAACATGTTAGTTGCAGACAAACATGTTAGGTGAAAAAGTGAAAAATAGAGAAAAATAGACATGATAAAATCCATAGACATGACATAATTTGAAGACATGACATAATCTAATCAGATAAAAGACGAAACTGATAGGTATATTTAGCAAGGCTAGAGACCGTACAAAAAAAATAGGCCTATGGATACTACAAACTACATTGCAGGATAGTCACAGAAAAGACAAGACCAATGTAGTCAGGTTGCCCCCAAGCTAGATGATGAGATTATAAGACATCCAAAAATAAAGACATATTTTTAAATATTTTTGAAAAATAAGCATATATGATAGCCCACCCTTAGAATGATGTATGTTATGTGGAGGAACACATGTCATTATAAGGAGAAGAGAAAGGTAGAGAGATTTCCTGGCACGAAATACATGGCGAGATGTATTCATGGGATGTTTTCATGTGAGGGATAGCACATAGAATCCACAATATTGAGAAAAGAAGAGATGAAGAAATCAAGATCATAGGGGGATAATTATTCAGAGTTAGAACTAATCATAGACATAGATAGATAAATATAATATAATATGTATGAATTGTCATCACCCCCCAAATAGATCAGAATGGGAAGAAGAGCACATAAAGACAATATAAATAAAAACAAAAACTGGGTCAACATGGAAGAGACCTAAATTCCCCCATGCTTTGCATTATTCTCGACATGAAAAAGAAAAGTGTACAACATATAGAAGAATGATGATACAAATAGAAGAAGTGTATGATAGATTTTCTCTCCTATATCCAAGTACCTACAAGGATAGCAATGGTCCTCCAGTGAGAGCACAAAAATTAATATACAAGCATGGGGGAACTCAAAAAAGTACACAAAACTAATCTAAAGATAAAGAAAAGGCATCGCTCTAGTCTGACACCTCTAGTAGGTCGTCCTGCTCCCATTATAGATCATCATAAAGGGAGGGAAGATAATCCTATAGGGGGGTGATAGCTAGATTGGTGCCAACTGACATGCCTACATCAAGAGCCAAGGAAGAATCCCCCTCAAGTTATCCCTCGCCAAGCTTGTGCGAGAACAATGTCATCAATCTAGAAAATATTGATGAAAAAGTCATAATTTCCTCCAATGATTCAAACATGCACTTCTTTAGAGTGACATGATGTGACTGGATGAGAGAAGGAAAAGAAACCTAAGAGTCACTATCGACCTTGGGAAGAGGGGTAGTGACAAACTCCATGGAAGGAGGCGTTGTCTATCACAAGGATGGTACAAGCCAAGGTGGAACAAGACTGAAAAGAAAAAGAAGATATTTTTCAACCATCACTTGAAACAAGGTTGCTCTCCATCTTCCACTTTAGCAGAGGATATGGGACCCTCATAGAAAAAGTGGATCCATTGACGAAGCTAGGAGCAGAATAGAGGTGATGGGTACCAAAGCATAAGGAGAAGAAAAAATGAAAGAAGTAGAAGTATAAAGAGGAGGCTCATCCTTGATCTTCTATGAAGCTTCATGCTCCTTAGCCAAGGCATGTCGATGATGCTTATGCTCATGTGCAAGCTAGTTATGACTATTATGGGCATTACAAGGTACAACTTGAGAACATGTTGAGGGCTCCTGTTCCACTGGAGGAGCAGCCTGCGCGACCATTGTTGATGGAAGGGTAGGCTCCTAAGGAGGAATAGGAGGAGGAGGCATAAAGAAAAGAAGAGATATGAGCATCTTGATGGTGGGCCTCTTTCCTTTGTCTACCTTAGGGGAAAGTGGAGGAATAGTGGGAGGCTTCATAACTTGAGACATAGGTACAACTCCACAAGAATGCTTCCCCTTACCATATAGGGTGTGTCAAGGGATTGTGGGAAGAATCAAAAGTTGGAAGACCTAAGGTCTCGACTTCCACAATGTGAGCACCTTTCCCTTTCCTATGCCAGGCATAGTAGAAGGAATGGAAGACACGACTAGAGTTTGGGAAGTAGTAGAAGAGGATAAAGTAGAAGGAGAAGTCATAAGAGAAAGAGCTTGTTTGTCCTTACCCTTCGGAGGGGCAGAGGATGAAGCATGTAGATGTCCACACAAATAATCCTTCAAAGAAATATTTTGAGCAAAAGGTGGAAACCCACTTTTAGGCATCAAGCCCATAGTCTTATACCTAAAATAAGCCTTGTATAATAGGTCTCCTATAGGTGGCAGAGGTCCAACTTGATCAAGCCAAAATTGATCTAGAGAGAAGCCCCTATGCGACACCAGTGGTTTGTACCCAGTGTCCTAGATAGTGTACACGGTGCCCTCATGGGAAACTTTAAGAATTTTTGGATGACAGAAGCAACCACATCCAAAGAGACTAGCCATGGGATGCCTAGTCTAACTCTAAAGAGGTCGGACTTTGGTATCATGTTAAATGGAACTTCCAAAGTTTTAGGTCCAACTAGGACCGATAGAGAAATGGAACCAATGGGCAGAACATGAAGTTCATCATGCATGTGGAGCGTGGTCTACAACTCCTCATATTTCTCCTTATGCAAATTATTTATGAAGAGTTTTTTATGTGATGATATTGACCTGACTCATGGGGTCAACCATAACACTAGTTACAACATTATTATTGACAGGAGCAGGGATATACAATGGAGAGGTATCCTTATTGATAGGTAGGTCATGTGGTGTAAATCTTATGTCAGGAGTACTATTCACATGACCTAGAGGAGGAACACAAGTAAATGAAACCATGTTCACATACTTAGATGGATTTAGATCAGAAGAGGAAAAAGCAGGGGTTACAAGATTGGTAGAATGGGATGGAAAAGAGATCAGTGTAAATTTGTAGTTGGCTATTAGGCTTCACTATAGATTTATTAGAGTTTTTCTTTATCATCAATTTAGATAGTACCACTTTTTGATGTGGTCTTGTATGACATGATGAAGATGTACACATCGCTTGGTATGATGACCTGACAAGGAAAAAAATTTGCACATCGTACCATTGAGGATAAGGCTCAAAAAGTGGTTTGATCTCTAGAAGAGAAATTACACCATATTTTAATAACTTCTATAGGAAATTTTTATATGAATTAGATAATTTTGTAAATATTCTATTTTGGCCTGCAAAACTCTTATTGGTAGGAACAAACACCATGTTTGCTAATATTTTATTTTTCTTTGACTCTCCAGAGATAGACATGGCTAATCGGCCATTCAAATGGGAGGACAAGGAATAATCCTCATACTAAGAAACGATATGTTGGTACTCACATAAAGTAGCACATAGATGGGTGAAAGAGGGATATTTCATTAGAAGAAAGTTATCTCGTAATGCCAATAGAAATTTCTTGATGAACACTCATTGCATGTTGGAATCTAGCAGGGCATAGAAGATTTGAGAAAAGAGGGCTTGGTAATGGGTGGTGAAATTAATCACATTCTCATAGGTACCCTACTTACATCAAATGAGGTTGTTAAAAATGACCTTCAATTTTATATTAGCCTGGAATTGTTGTAGTAATTAATTCACAAGTTGTTCCGAGGAAAAGATAGAATTATTAAGGGGAGAGAAATACCATTCTAAATCAATTTCCTTGAGAGAATGTGAGAATATTTTTTCTAGTAGAGCATCATGATGGAAGAAATCGGTACACATGGCATTGAAAGATGAGATGTACATCTATGGATCTCCTCTGTTGTTGTACTTTTTGAACTTAGGAATCTCCATTCCTTGAGGGATGGGATTATTTAGGATAGAAAAACATAAGGGGCTACACCAACAATGAGTCAGGAACATAGTCTGAGAAGAAGAACTAGTCAAATTCGCTAATTGAGATTGTATTCGCCCCATGATCTGTAATAGAGCATTGAGGACGAAATTTTTAGATGAAGTATGACTAGATAAAGCACCAAAGGTAGAGATGTTTTGAGTCGTAGATGGAGGAATCTCAAAGCCCAAGGGAACTTAGTTTACTCTAATCATAGGAATATCCTCAAGTGCAGTGGTGGTATTATTAGTAGTGGTATTGATAGGACCCTTGTCGACCATATGGACAAACACTTCAAGCATTAGAACATTCAGCTGGTGAACATCTTGGTGATTGCCCAAGATGGAAGTTTTTGATAGAATATGGGTCTCCACAATATTTTTTATTCCTCAAAGTAGCTCCAAACCTCTTCGATCAGTAATTAGTAAATTCCTCAGACCATTGACAAGAGGAGCTGCTTGAGAATAAGAATTTTCATTCACTAGGAACTGTATGAGCTCTTTGAGCCTTACTTTAAAAGAGTCAATTTTATCAGCAGGAACTTTAAGAGAAGCTTCCTCAACTAAGGAAGAGGAAAATTTTGAAGGAGATGCTTGTGGGGTATGAGTTTCAATTCCAATATGAATATGAGGAGGGTGGAATCCAACAATGAGTCCTATAGAGAACTCCTCAAATTTTGGACTTAGACAGGGAGGACTAAGCCTTCTAGACCCTATATCAATATGTCGATATCTTCTTCTGAATATGTGTCTTGGTTGTGAAGCTCATAAAAGCATCACAACACACTATCCAATACACATCTTGACAATAGAGAAGAAAATTTTTGACACAAAGATAAAAGGAAATAAAGGTTCACATTAGATTCACCAAAATGTAGAGAAGGAGATTCACTACTCTCGAGTATCTAGGACAAAGAAGAGTCTATAGGGAGTGAATTTTCCTCAACTACCACAAAGGATAGGCTTAGGTGACAAGAGATGACTAAAGGGGGTTTTCTGCAATGTTTTATGTTTTATGACATATTTTTGGGAAAAGGACTTCACAATCCAGAAGAGCAGGCCTCAGAGGTCTTGGGATCAAGTTGGCTAGCTCTCAATCATAGGATGACAACACAACATGTAGACGTCCCCACAATGTGTTGTGGTCTTGTACAAACCGAAAATAGAGCAATCCTACCGAAACACACAAATCCTATTAACAACTTGGGGACTAAAATCTGACTATTTAACTAAGCTAACAAAATGCTAGAAATGATAGAAAGTACAAGAAGAAGAATACTAAACATGCAAATAAATAAACCAATGAAACAAAATGACAAGAGCCAAAGGAGAGAAACGAACTCATAGAAGGTCCAATGCTATGTAGCCTCGCAAAGCTCCATACGAACAACCTACACACATTGAGACAATTAAAATTTTTGGGGTTGTTTTGAGGCTCGCCTTATTCAAACCCTCGTTTTAGTGTTTCTACCTCCATGGAAATTCAAGAAGACAAAGAGATAAAGAAATAGATGCTAGACAAGAAATATTACTAAGATAAAGAGAAAAGACACATTAGATATCAATATGCTACTGTGTAAATGTGATAATGCCAATAAAAGAGTGTTTACCCTCCCTTCAATGAGTTTGAGAATCTAAAAGAGAGTACAACACTTGAGGGAGCCAAGACGAAGATGTAAGAGCTAAGAACGTACAAGAAGCCTTGAGAAAAATGGTGTAGAAGAGCTTGAGAGAGTGAGAATGCAAGAAAGAGAATGAGAAAGGTAGCTAAAAATATGATTGATAATCTACTTGGCCATAAAAAATTTAAGCATTTTGTATAAAATTGAAGGTGCATGGAAAGGGTATGAAAGTATAAAGAAGGCATATGTCAAACATGTAGAAACCTAAATTTGAATAACATATTTCTACTAGAACATCAACATTTTCCATCATTAGGTATCATCAATCTGTCTTTTGCATTTAATTAAATAATTTTATTATTTAATCAAATTATCTATTTTATCACTTTTCCTCTATATTGCTTAAATAATTAACATTATTTAATTGATTTACTAATTACCCCTCTTTCCTAAGTTTAATTAAATAATTCATTATTATGTAATTAATTCATTTCCTATTTCCCACTTCTCAACTTAAATAATCGTTTTAATTATTTAATTTATCCAATTATTCCTCTCAACATTATCCTCTTCTAAAATAAATAGAATTGATTATTTTATTTATTTCCACCTTTGTATATGTAATTAATAATTTATTTATTTAATTATTAATTAATTAATCATGTATTTCCACCTCACCAATCAACTCCCACTCACTTTCAGATCACTTATTAATCAATTTAGTTCTCTGATCAATCAATTTTGTCTGACTCATTGTCACTCACATTTCTATGATCAATCAACTCCTCTTAACTGATCTATGCACTTAGTTCATTGAAATCACATATTCAGTTAACTATCCATAAATTCCTCTCATGGATTCTCATCCATTGATCTAGTCAATATCTCATCATATCTCAACCATCAATCGATAACACTTAATCTATAAAAAAAAAACTATCATTCATCAATTAGGTGGCTTTACATAAATCAATTATCTCTCTCTATCTGTCTCTCCCAAATTGTTGTAGAGAAAATATAATCATATCTTAAGTGCTTTGTGCTATTGTGCTACCCAAAATCTAAGAGCAAATACTATAACACCATTCTCCAAGGTGAAGAGAGAACAATGGAGCAAAGAAAAGGATTCATGTAGGTTTCTGGTTTTAGTTTTATGCGATTCTTTTGTGCTTCATTGATATGTTCTTTTATTGAATTTGATTGTGGATTTCGATTGTTTGTTGCTTTTTATTGGTTTTCCTAATCATTTTCCAAGTCATACAAAACATATGCAACAATAGACAAGTTTTCAAGGAAATTTAAACAATTAGATCCTTAGGGCCACTTCTATCAAAGAGATCAACAAAATGACTACATTTGATAATAATTCCCCGAAGAAACTTGCATAGGTAATTGTGCACATTGACTTGTTAGGAGAGGTCTCAATATTTCAAGCAAGGTTAGATGTGCAGTTGAAGGCCAAATTAAAAATGGTCGAAAACATGGACAAAGGAGTAATTCCCACTATTTTGGATAAGTTTGGGATAGTTAAATCCCTAGAGGTATGGAAACATGAGTTTGTGGATACCATTCCTTATGAGCATTATATCTCACATTTGTAATTGCTCTAGTTTATTTTGCAAAAGTATCCAGATCAAACTCCAACTTGACTAAGTCATCAATTGAATTATTTAGTAATACTAAATCTAGTTTTCCATCAATAATTAGATTTAGTATTACTAAATAATTCAATTGATGGTCCTTAGTCAAGTTGGAGTATGATCTGGATACTTTTGCAAAAGAAACTAGAGAAATTATAGATGTGAGATATAATGCTCATAATAATAATATCCAAAAAATATTAGAATTTTAGTGGCCTTTTGAGGAAGAGTATAGCTCTTGGATTGAAAAGTATACAAAATAATTGGTTGCATGTGATCTTTTGTCATCTTCAAGATAGTTCCAACTACTTACATCAGTGAAATTTGGAATGATATCTTGCAATGGGCTTTGTCCCAATGATAACTAAATGTAAAAGTGAAAAGAAATATGTAAATGTAAAAAGTCACATGAGTCATGTGACTAAATTTGAGATCCTGCATGCTCACTTTTCTATATATAGGACTTGTTTCTTGTAGAATGGTCTACATATAGGTTTTGTAATTTTGAATAGACAGATCAGTCTTTTTTTTTTGTTCTTTGAAGTCTTGAACAAAGAAATTGTACCTTTTTTACTATAATAGCATATAATTCAATATATGGCTCAAATTGAATATACGTCACATTGTTTTTGTCTCCTTTAGTGTAATACAATATTATTTCAATCAATATAAATCAAGGATTGTAGAGATTTATGTTGCACAATTACTATAACAAATGTTTAATGGATGGCTTATGTTCAATTAATATATTAAATATGCTTCCAATTAAATGTAAAGGATATTATGGTAATATTAAGGATTCATAAGTAGAACAATAGTATGACAAAGGAACAGGTCTTATTATTGTAAGGCAATAATATCTAAAGTAACATTGAATCTTTGTTCAAGTTATTGTTAGTAGAAGTTTCTTATTTCATTGATTCTATGCATGGATAAGACACCAATCTAGGTTACTCCTCATTCAATCCAAGTAAGGAATAGATATAAATTTAAAAATAATCTTTCATATCTTGTATTGTTCTTTTCATGTTTTCACACTAATCTACAAAGGTCTCAGAGGATTTATAGAATAATAAGCTATATTTGTATAATCAATTTCTTATATGTTATTACATCATCTATGTCTTGCATTATCTTAAGATGATTTTTAGAATGGAAACCCACCTAGGTTTTACAGAGTCTAAAGAGTAGAGAGAATTTTTTTAAATTCTTTGTTAAGTTGGCTACTGACCTAAAAATCTTGATCATTAGAAATAGCTTATCTATATAGATAATCAAATAATAAGCTGGAAAAATACCAACACTATGATTTTTATTAAAGGTAAAACAAGTTTTTAAGGGACCCAAAACCATTTATAACAAGGATGTTGCTAAAGAAAAAGAAAAAACAAACAAGCAACCAGCCAACAACATACCATCGAAAATACATACAACAAACAAAAAGCAGCTTAGTGTAAATCTTTAACACCAACATTGTTATTTTAATGTAACAATTCAATAAATCTCTTATGTGTTTATAACAATAATATAATACTAATATAAATTAAAGATGTATATGCTAGTAATATATACTAAAAAATTTAAAATTAATGTACAAAATATTTCACCATTTGATGAACGTTTGATGGATGACTGCAGTTGCATTCCATAATAAAATATCCAAAGTTCTAGAATTGTGAACTCAAACCTCTAGAATCACCCTAAAGCCGTTAGATTTATGAAGATCAAGTCTTGAACTTTTATTCAAGTGCATTATTAAAACACTTAAGTCATTTTTTGTGCCCAATAGAATGGTCCCTACCACATTCTAGTTGTCACAATAATATTCTAGTTGTTGAACGGTTTGGATAATTGAGAGTGGGGGTGAATCAATTATCAAACAATTTTCTTGACTTTTATTAATCCGAAGCAATCTTAAATCAATCAAATAATAACTAAAATAGATATGAACATGAAAGAACATAACAACACCATGCACAATGAACACCAAAATTTGCTTGGAAACCCAAGATGGGAAAAACCATGGAGAATTCTAATTCTCAATTATAGAACACCGGTTAAGGTGACACCGGTTAAGGTGATTTTTACAAAGGCTCACTGTCAAAATTCTCACTGCAAGTAAAGTCAAGGCGGTGGGTTCACAAGATATAATTGCTATTACAGCAATGACTTACTACCAGAGTATATGCTGAACATTGCATCCGCATATGCATGAATATAGTTCTCGCTGAAGTATCATCTTCCGGCCAAGAATCGTCTACCTACCTTGCTTACACAACCTCTACACTACTGATTACTTCTTCCTGACACTTTCCTTCTGCTTCCTTCTATGTTTCTTATCGCATAATCCTTTGCACCCTTGTTCGCACACACCACACTTCTTGTTTGAAACCAAAGAGATGTTCAATATATATATATATATATATGTATGCATGTATGTATGTATATGTATATGTATCTGTAGAACAAAATAAGTTAGCCTAGAAAAAACATGTTAGCTTGAAGAACAACCTTGAAATATTCAATAAGGCTTGGCACACTAGCACAGGACCCAAATGATAGGTCACACATAAACACTATTGAATTTGACACCATTTTTCGATGGACGTTCATCGGTGGTTCGACAAATCTTTGTCAGAAAAGCGACGAAATGATGAAAACATTTTCGTCGCTATTTTCTCATCGCACACCCGACGACGAATTAAATGTTGAACTAACAGCGTAGATCCGTTGGTCATCCACATCATAAAATGACTCGGATGTTCTTCGGAATATCAAAAAAATGGGCATCGAAAGAATACCTAAAGTTCATCGCCATTTCGATGAAATAGGCAAGTATTTATGACAAAGCCTTCATCGCAGCTAAGCAACTTCGTCGGGCCTTTATGTGATTCGCCGGTGTCGTTTGTCAAAATTGCGATGAAATGGCCAAGGAGTTACGATGAATCCTTCGTCGCAGCCAAGCAACTTCGTCAAACCTTTTCTGTGGTTCGTCAGTGAACTGTGTCGAAAGTGCGACAAAATGGCCAAGGAGTTACGACGAAGCCTTCGTAGCAGCCAAGCAACTTGGTCGGACCGTTTATGTGGTTCATCTGTGGACTTCGTCGAAATTGCGACAAAATGGCCAAGGATTCATGACGAAGCCTTCATCGCAGCCAAGAAACTTCGTCGGACCTTTTATGTGGTTCGCCGGTGGACTTCATCGAAATTGTGACGAAATGTACAAGGAGTTACGACGAAGCCTTCGTCGCAACTATAGCAACTTCGTTGAACCTTTTCGGTGATTCGTCTGTTGTGATCGTCAAAATTTTGATGAAACAATGCAATTTTTTTATAAAAAAAATATTTGTTGAAATGTACCATCGGTGAGAGATCAATCAAGTTGCATCCCTTCATATTCAAATCTCGGGCAATTATTTTATTCGGTCATTTTCCATGTTTATTAGACACCCATTGAGACGTCATGTAGTTTCGCTGACGCCTTGAGTCTCTTCGACAGTCAATATTACATATCGCTTTGGTGTCACACAGTCTCATCGATGTTCTGAGTGTCACCGATAGCCAATAGATCATATGTCGCTATGGTTTCATGCAGTCATACCGACGTTCTGAGTCTCCTCAAGAATTATTCCTTCTGTCTTAAGTGTATCGCTACAATTCTCACTAATGATAACTTATCGTTGTGACTTTGGGGGTCGTCGGGACTTTCCTTTGACTACTTAATAGCTTACAATCAAACTTGAGCTTGAAATTACAAAACAAAATATCATGCCAATTAATTTTACCATTGCTATTCCAGACCTTCAGCTTATGGCAGAATAAGTACCAAATTTCCTGAGCATAAAAACATTCAAAAAGAATATGTTTGATAGTTTCCCGAGTCCTGCAGATACTGCAAATTTCAACACTTTCATGGTTAGATTTATAGGGATCTATCTTTTTCATTAATGCAGAGGTAGGTAAAGGAGAAATAATTATAATTGTAACACTATTCATAGTCCAGTAAATTATGTTCGTAATTTGTGTTCAATGGACCTCAGTTTTATCATTATATACCCATCTAATACCATATTTTAATCAGGGTTCAACTATCTCAAATCTAAAGAAGCACCTTCAATTAACCATTTAAAGTACTATAAAATAAGGTAAGACTTTTACTTGAGAAAGATTGGGTACACTTGTAGGATTAAAGTTCTCGTAATCATCAGGATTTATTGGCACACAGACACAACCTGGAACATATGAAGTAATGGATGACTACAAGTTAGTGAAATGGTCCTTAATATGTGACTGGTTTGCAAATTGATTGGTAGAAAATAAGGTTACAAATAGATCTACATGAAAAATTATGAGGACAATCTACTGTAATCATCAAAATAGATGAAAAGTGCAAAGGAAAGAATTGAGCTACATCTCTAGAGCCTAAAAAAAACATATGCAAGAAACATAAAAAGAATAAACCAGCTTTTGGATGAATACAAAATGAAAGCCTCTGTGCAAGTGATTCATATAAGCTTACACCCCGCCATACAGATAAGAATATTTTAGTCTTCCTCCTCAGGAAATTAACTACTTACGTAATAAACCTATTAAATCCAATATTATATACCTCCATGTCTAGCCTTAGGTAGGTATAAGAGAAAAAAATGTAATTCCAAAAAATATCAATGTGTGTGTAGGTTTGTATTACTCAAAATATCATTTCACTGCCTAAGGAAAAATACCAAAGTGATGTTTTAAATTTCAATCTTCACATAGGCTCCTTATTGCTACACATGCATATACAAGCATTATTCGAGCTCCTAAACTATTCGATATTAAAGTTAGTGGCTATAAGATGGAAATTTATTTGTTTAGACATAATCAAAATCCATCTTTTACATATCTTTAAATTCCCTCCTGGCGCTTAGGATAAATTTGTGTACAAATGAAGTTAAATGTGAATCTTTTATGACTGAAGAGAATTATTGAGGGAGAGAGCAAAGGGTAGGGGGCAAGAGATGCTTGAATGTATGTAAAGTATAACATTTTGATCATTATAGTAAACCCAGATCTTAAGTTTGAAGCATTAATATCATTTACAACATTTTATGATCAAATAGATGTAAGTGAAGAAACTTTGCATACCGGATGGTACAAAATTTCATGGATTAAGTGAAACCTCCATCAACAACAAGATCCAAATATCCATGTATCTATCTCAATCAAGCCTCCTAAGCCAGCCCGAGGCTATGTTTTCCACTAACCTGTTATGCACAAAAGTCAAATTTTAGAGTTATGTCACCACTAAAAATAGAAGAAACAGAGCTTTGAAACCAAATCCACACACAACACAATGTGGTATTCATACAAATCCATACAAACAAACTAAACTCGGAACATTGGAATGGAAACAACCTCAAATTATGATGCAGAGCATGGATTCAAGGTATAAAGAATCATTTTTCTGCTACCATAGTGAAAAGTTAGCACTTTCTTTCATCTTTGCATATTGATTTGATGCTTCAAACGATGCATTTCTTATATTGAAAAGTGCATTACTTTATTGAGATTCTCTTTGTTTCGAGAATAGTTTAATATTTATATATATGAGGGCCAATACGTGATGAATTGCGACTCATTTGGCCTCTCCACCCCCTCACATCACTCTGATTCCATACCCAATCCATATAACATTAATCATTCGATTCTTCGTAATAACATATAGCGTTCGTTTAAATTTCATCCATTAATAACTTATATAACATTCATTCGATTTCATCGTTGTGACATATAACATTCATTCATTCATCCATTAATAACATATAACATTCATTCATTAACATATAACATTCATTAATTAACATATTCACATTCATTCATTAACATATAATATTCATTCTTTCAGTTTTTACATATTATCAAAATATGGTTGTCATGATATGATTACAATCACTTTTTTTTTGTTTCTTTTTTAAAGCTACATAAAGTTGAAGTGGAGTATCGTTTTCTAAATCAATATATGTCCCCCTTTAGTTGTTTTCCCTCTACTCATGATCTTAATGTATGCCTAGTCATCTGCTCATGACGTGGACGCCGCTGCAAGGGGGGGTCTGTAGCAATAAGAAAGAAATGTTAAACTGATATGTTTTATTATTATTTCTACAAGTATTTTATTAATTAAAAGAACATTAGAGTGGTTCTCTTTACAGTGGGTCCACATCATGTTCCTGAACTTTTATAGACTCATGTTCAGCACCCTCTAAATCCACGATCACATTAGTTGGAAACATGAGGGTGCAGTAATTAATATAATTGAAATTAAATATGTCTAAGAGAACATGAGGGTGGTCATCTTTACCTGATGGGGCCACATCATGTTCCTGATCTTCTCTAGCCTGATCATGCTCAACACGTTGATCACGCTCTACATGCTCTAAAGGTGAAACACAAAAGGTTACATTAATTAATACACCAATTGGAAATTAAATATATTTTAAAAGAACTTTTAGAGTGGTCCTCTTTAGATGAGGCCACATCATATTCCCCGATCTTCTCTACTTTGATCATGCTCAACATATTTGATCAGCTCTACATGCTCCTAAAATGTCCGGGATGCACACCATGACCAACTAATGCCACGTATTTGTCCCCTCCCACCCTCACTAGAATTTTGCATTCCAATGTCATGTGTAGTATTATCATTGCTCGAATATTTAAAACAAATAGGCATGTAATTACTTTATGGTGGAAATTAATATTGAATAGATTGCACAAGTATTCAATTTTAAATAAACTTTATTGAGTTTATTTACCTACGTGTCGGATGCAATGGAAGATTTTGTTTTCCCAGTCAAGACTCTTGGGTGTTCAGCCACGGCTCCATAGCCTTGCTGGAAGGCAATCTTTAGGTCTTCTTCTGTGGGAACTCTGTTGAATTCAGAGCCCTACATTTTTGCATAAGATCATGAATTTTGCTTCTATGGTGTAATAAAACCAAAATTGTTTTCAATTTATTATAATTTGGATGCAATATTTCATTTATTGATACTTACAATTTGTGCGGCTAATTTCATATAACCACCAGAGCCAAGTTTATGTTTCTTGTGCTTTTCTAGTCTTTCCTTTATTTCCTTCAATGTGTCGGGCAACCTATGAAAAGTTTGAAATACGTTAGATTATGTAAAAAGAAAGAGTAATTAGTATATAATTACATTGTTGATAGTATCACATACCTTCCTTGGCCTGGTGGTATCTTTCTTTTTTTCTTTTCAACCTTCTCCTTTCCATCTGACACCAGGTCCTCCCACTCCCTCTCCGGAATCATAGGGGGACGCTCATACTTTTTGTTCTTCTCTAAATGTGACCTATATTGGTCCCTCGCATACTTTAGATAGGTACCAGCTTTATTAAGGAGCTTGGTTCGGTTGAATGTTTTATCACCGAACAACACAACTAAACGGTTAATGAGCTCATCTTTTAAATATTGATTTTGGGCATTCCACCGTGTACGTATGGTGGGCCCGAAGAGCTCCAATGTAATATCACTTAGATGTTTATAAAAAAAAATCATTTCTTGCAAAATGATCATGGGATCAATAGTCTAAAAAGAGCGATCAATAAGTAAATTTCAATTGGATTATATATAATAATAATTAAAACATTTTAAAGTACCTAGGACCCTCTCTATCTTTATGGGAACGAAATCCTTGGTCACCACAAGTGTGACCAGCAATGTTCTCGTACTAGTAATACAGGAAGATCCAGGAAATGCTGCTAAAACATCACCAGTACTAGTGGCCTCTGCATCCCTAGGTACATGTCTTGATGCATGTTCTAGTATGTGTTCACTGCCAGAGGGTGCATTAACGAATGCTTGCATGGTATGTGTTGTCGACATTTCAGACGACAATATAGGCACAGATGATGGGATCAGATGATGTGATGTATGCGTAGGAAGATCAGGATGGAAACTTGTACCAACCCTTACTCCTCGGACAGCACTTGCAGTACCCTGATCATGGCCATAAGCATCATGAGGAGGAAAATAACCCTATAAAAACAACACATATTTTAGTTCATGACATAAAAGAGTACAAAATATAAAACTATGAATGAACTTATGTTATAATTAAAGACCTCATGACAGCTTACTTGCAAGTTTTGTAATCTCTCAGTCAATATTTTAACCCTCTCTTATCTCATTTGTTTGAGGTACTATGAACATCAACTTAACCATTTCTACATTGCATTTTTCTTGGATCTTCTTTATCGTATCAAGAGGGTTTGTTGAATAAGAAATGTCATCATCACAAAATATTGACTGCACCTCACTATGGATGCTCTCCTCTACTGCCGGTGCCTTCCCCGATCAGTCGACTGCAACAAGAATATTAAAAACATTATCGAAATTAACCCAAAAAACTTATGAAAAAAACATAATAATAAAACATTTTGCTCGTACCTAATTTGTACAATTACAAT
>VDFB02000002.1:86906072-87082906 GCA_007258455.2 Sequoia sempervirens | reverse complement strand
AATCAAGTAGTTGTTATTGCTAAGGTGGATCACTCCTTTCTACGAAGGCCATACACTTATGATTGGGTCAAGTGTTTTTTTCTTTAGAAAATTCCTATTGCCTTTTTGATAGGTTAATTATGATTTGATTAGATGGGTTATGGAGCACTTATTTCAAACAAATATCTTTATGAAAGAAGTATATTGGCATGAAATTAAATATGATTTGTATTCCAATGTAAAAACTACAAAGAATGGAAACAATTCTTTCAACACATAAACTATTATGTAGTAGTCAATTAAAATGAAAAAGCTTACTCTATATTAGTTAGGATACACAACCAAGAAAATGATCTAAAGTGACTTATTTATCCTAGAGGAACTAAGTATATAGTATACAAAGAAAACCAACAAACCCACAACTACCCCTATTTTGAAGGAGTTTAGTTTTCTCCCCTTCTTGATCTCGTTAATATTGTCTAATTATTTTAAAGAGATGAAGGGTCATAACACAAATTTATTCAACCCAATAAATAGCTTGGTTAATGAAACTTGACAAAAGCAATAAAACAAAATTGCTACATTTGGAATTTCATGTTGAATGAAGAGTGGTGACAATAATCTACTTATAGTTTAATAAAACACTATTTTTATAAGAAGGATTGACATTAGAAAGATAAGTGTTACTTATAGTTTAATAAACACTATTATAGTTTTACCAACATATACTATTGTATGCTTGCATGACTTCTTAGTTAATATATGGGGAGATAGAGATAGATGGGGAGAGAAAGAGAGAGAGATAGAGATATATGGGAAGAGAAAGAGAGATGGAGATATATGGGAAGAGTAAGGAAGAGAGGTGGAGATAAAGAGTCAATGGATAGGGGGGAGAGGGTGGTGAGTATGCAGAGATAGAGAGGGGGGAGATAGAGAGGGGGAGAGAAAGGAATATGGTATGAAAGAGATAGAGAGAGAAGTAAGAGGGAGATAAAAAGTAGGAAATAGAGATAGAGATATAGAGTAGGAGAGATGGAGGGAGAGAGCGGGAGTGAATGAGAGAGTAAAGGGGGAGAGGGAGAGATAGCTCAATAGATAGAGGGGGGAAGAGTTTTATGACATAGATAGTGGAGATATAGAGAGCGACAGGGAGAGATATATCAATCACCCTCCCTATATCTCTATTTATTCATCCTTATCTCTTTATCTCTCTACCCCTCTCCATCTCTTTGTCTCCCTTTCTATTTGTATGTTTGTCATTATCTCCCTCTCTATATTTTCCCTATATTTATCTTTGTCTCCTTAAGTGTGCAATGGGTACATTGAAGAGGTCTTAAAGGAGAATTATCATATCTTTAATCAAATGGCATGCTAGCTTGAGCATAAATCCCCAAGGACACATGCCATCCTTGGATTGTTGACATGAAACAACCAATCAAAATTTAGTTTCTCTCTATCATATTAATATATATTACTATTATATTTTGTATTATATAAAAATTTACTTATTATTAATTATTAATTATAATAATTTTATACGTATTTAATAATTTTGTTAAAGAATATAATATATAATTATAATAAGTTGAATAATTATATTATTTATTACGTAAAATATAGCTAATATATACTTAACTATATTGTAGAATATTAAAACCTAGCTAAATGGCACCAAAATTTTGAACTTAATTAACATACTGTAAAACCTAACGAAACCAAGTTGTAGCTTGTCAAATTGGAGAAGTGAAAGGTCAATGCCAGTGCTGAGGAAGAGTTTGGAGTAGTGAAAACAAGGTCAATGCCAGCACTGATGAAGAGTTTGGAGTAGTGAAAAAAAGGTCAATGCTAGCACCGAGGAAGAGTTTGGAGTAAAACAAGGTCAATACCAGTGCCGACAAAGAGTTTGGAGGAGTGAAAACAAGGTCAATATCAGTGCCGAGGAAGAGTTTGGAGTGAAAACAAGGTCAATACCAGCGCCGAGGAAGAGTTTGGAGTTAAAACAAGGTTAATACCAGCACTGACGAACAGTTTGGAGGAGTGAAAACAAGGTCAATATCAGTGTCGAGGAAGAGTTTGGAGGAGTGAAAACAAGGTCAATATCAGCACCGAGGAAGAGTTTGGAGGAGTGAAAACAAGGTCAATACCAGCGCCGAGGACAAGGTTGAGGGCACTCAGGGAAAATCGATGACCAAGGGGCAATGAGTACTGTAAGTTTGGCACCCCCATTCTCTTTAACCTTCAATTTTCATGCCTAGTTTCCAAAGATCTTCTTGGACATTGGCACCCCCATTCTCGTTAAATGGTATAAGATAAGACGAAAAAAAAAAATAGCTTAGTCTTTCACATTTTTATCCACCAGCCTCAGGTCTTGGCAAAAATCCCATAATCTACCCACATCTTGGTTGAGGTCTAGGATTTCATCACACATAGCCTTCATCACATGAGTCTGAAGCAATTGTAGACTTAGCCCAAGTATATGCTAGGGTAAGGTAGATCTAATGAATAGAAATAGAGGCATACAATTCTTCTTTAATACCTCCACCACAAACATATGCAAGGTGTTGGTTGTTTTTATGGTAAGCAGGTTGATCTTCTAATCTACCTATGGAATTGCCAATTCCAATAAAGGGTAGCTCTTAGGACCTGGACCAACTGACGAGGATTTGAAAGACCTCCTACACTTTGGGCTTTGCAAGACCCGGGAGGGTGATCCCTTAATGCATTTGCAACCTATGCACCATCATCATAAACAACATTAACAACAACAAATAATCTTATTTAATAGCTCAACATAATAGGATAATACCTAATAGAATTGGTTGTTTATCAATAATATCAACTATTTGGAGCATGAGATAACTACAACAACATTTCACAATATAAGATAGTCATTGATTTCAATTTGTAGTAAACTCTAGGTAAAGGCAAACAAATATTGAACCATATGAATAAGTACAACTTAGATCGGTGCCATACATCCATTGGAGGAGTCAAATTTATAAGCAACTAAGGGTTTATGATAGATTTAACACATAACATATAAGATCCTTGATAACATTGCTTTACAATCTCATCAATATGTATTCTAACCCATTACTACTTATCAAATCCTTATACAAAACATATCCACCTACAATCCCATTCAATCACTTTAATTAATTCCTTGAATTAAACCTAAAACAAGAATCATACACACCACAACAGTGAGATGAACGAAACAACCCTTGATTATTTTATTCAAAATTCAAATATGCTTGTACAATGGAGAGACATGAGTTTAAATTAATCATATCGATTCAAATGCCAGTACTGTTATAAAACATCAAATCCCCATGAATTCAAAACCTAGTATATAATGACTCAAAACCTAAATTGCATTTTCCCTAAAACCATCAGACTTTACAATTTTCTCTACAACTTCATCTAGACTCGACCAAAAATATCTAACTTGCTAACCCGTACTTCTGGCCTTGAAATCCTTCTTATAGAAAAAGAAGGAGAAAACAAGCATCGGGCCAGAAATAACATGTGTCACCAGCCAATTGGATTGCCTTGTGATATTCCAAAAATTTGTTACAACAAAAATCTCCCTAGAGAATCTTCTTGTTCATTGTGCCCGCTAAGAATGGTTGATGCAGCAACAAAAAACTTCAAGAATTCTATGCCTAGACTGTCACCAAAAAACAAAATTGGAATTTGTTGTAACTGTAATAGCTAATTTGTCAACCGTTAGTAGCCTACTCCTTTTCACTCTTCCTCAGTTAAATATACATTTACCCATTTCTGGTACTCTTCATCAGTTGGCCAATCAAAATTGATCACCTCATTCACCTTGACACTATAAGGTTTGTACTTAACTGCCACCTAATTTGATTCTCTTTCAAAAGACTCCAAGAATGAGCTGGTGCCAATGATTTTGTCCATACAACTCACCAACAAATCATAATCTGAGTTACCCTGTTTTTGAGGGTTTTGTAGTTGAAACACGATATAAAGGGGCTCTTATAGTTTTTGTGATTACTGTTGATTGTGTAAGAGGCCCATGGATACTATTGTAATTGTAGGATGCATGAATAGGGCATAGGATGAGAAATAAAGAAGGTATAGCTGCTGTCCTCAATATTTTTGTGAAGAAAAACATGTGAAATGAGAGGTTCAAGCCTAGGTTTCAACAAAACATGTATGGGAGATCTGATTTTATGAATTTTTATCCATGTGCAGACCTAATGGGTTGTTTCTGAACATTGAATATAAATGATATACATACAACACACACACATATATATATATATATGTATGTATATGTATTTTTAAATGTAAATGTAAATGCAATTACTGGATGCTCTCCTAGAACAATAAATGCAACATATTATTAAAGAAATCTATATCTATGTATATAAATGTGTATTTCTAAATGCAAGTGTAAATGCAAAGAGCATATGGTTTTGTAGTGTTATAAATACAACATATCCATAAATTAATGTAATTGAAATTCTAAAGTCTTCAACACATATAATATGAAATCGATCAAACTATTAAACTACATAAGAAATAAATGAAAACAAAGAATGCATATGTATGTGTATTTGTAAATGTAAGTGTAAAATAAATAAGAATAATGAAAATTATAAAAGAATACAAGGAAAGGTCTCCTCCCTTCTTGGTAGTGATAACCTCCTCCACACACAACTCTTAAAAAATATGAATAGAGGAATATAATCTTTGAAGAACTCAAAGTTGATTCTCTCCTACCTGATGCAATTAGTCATTTCATCCTTACAAACATTTATAGTGATTACTAGAGGCACATAGACCAATTCTTCATAATAGAAGAATTTGATCATACTTTTCCAATGATGGAATTATGAGAAAACCTTAGGTTAAATGAATAATTCCTAGCTAAGTTCTTTAAATCATGTCCAGCCGTATAAGAGAAGACCGCTGCTATGTGTACCTAGATACCATGGAGAAAGGCTAGTCTTTGGGCTCTTTCATCAATCATCCTACCTTAAAACATACCAAAAGTATCCTAGCAATTAGTCATAGGAAGATTTAATATGAATTAAATTTTTTTTTATTGCCAAAGCGTAAACTTATGATGACTTAACCAGGCCTAGTACACACTCCCTCCCCATTAACCACTTAGATGTATGGAAATTAAATGTAAATTTGCTGCTATTTTTAGTCATGTAGGTGTCCAATAAATCACTTGGTGGTGTTTCCCTTCAAGTTTATTTACTTAAATGAAGAGTAAAAGTCCTTTGATTACAATTAGAGAATACATTTGAGGCCTAGATTGTGTAACTGGTGGACCATAGTCACATTTAACACTTGTTACAAAGTTTGGGAGTTAAAATGTTAGGTAGATTTGATTTGTGATGGACACATTTGGATGGTAGTAACAATAGCTTGCAATCTATCAAGACTTGATTACCTTATAACCTATGAAATTCTAGTGATGAAATGCTAGATTAATCATAATGTCACCTTGGGATCACATAACCATGAAAGAACTTCATCCAACATCCTTATGAGTGTAGGTACCACCAAATAGGTATTTGTCAGATCTGACTTCCTCGAGCGAGGGAAATTCAGGAAGAGAAGAGGAAAGCGAGACATGTAGTATTTCTAAAAGAGGGAGATCAACTAGAGATCAAAATATTAGAAGAAAATTTTGTAAACGCATGGAATTTTTTCTTGTCGAAGGGGGTCATGTTATTATGATGATGAGAGCATAGGCGATGTCAAGGTGCCCTTGAGGTACAAACATCTACAAAAAAATATTTACCCAAGGAACTTCCTCCAATAAACACTAACTTTTATGTCAATGAGAGGATATATCACATAGCACCATCATCATTACATGGTTTTGGCCTATTTTGCAAGGATGACATAAAGGTCTGTTATGACAAAGTTACTGAATTGATGGAGTATGTTGGACCCTGTTACAGTTATAAAGATTGGATGCAATTGGTTCAATATACATGAAGTATGCGTAGGTATGCACTATCGACAAATTATATACATCTAAAAGATAAGGATCAAAATAAAGGAGTGGCTATGTACATTGACAGAAGGCCAAAAGCATCAAGGAATATTGTAGGGTTTATAAATAGTACACGACCTGGGTCAACAAATAAGCAACCCAATTGCATATTCAAGGCGCGTGAGGGAAACCGTGTATTCGTATGTGCGATAAAATCAATAACTACAGGGGAAGAGTTGCTAATCGATTACAATTTGAATCGCTTAGTTACAAACACAGTTACTATGGGGGTGGTACGTACTATGTATCATTTTACCCAACCTCTAATTAATGACTCCAATATACCATTTTATTCTTTTTTTTTTCGTAAGTCTATTGGTTTCATTTCGGTAATTTTTTTTTATATTTAATTTTTGTGATAGGGGGACATTGATCATATGGAGAAGGCTCTCCATAGCATGATCGCGATGTATCTTTTAGGTGCTTGTACCTCAAAGCGTTTACCTCATTGTAATTGTACAAATTAGATACGAGCAAAATGTTTTATTATTATGTTTTTTTCATAAGTTTTTTGGGTTAATTTCGATAATATTTTTAATATTCTTGTTGCAGTTGACTGATTGGGGAAAGGCACCAGCAATAGAGGAGAGCATCCATAGTGAGGTGCAGTCAATATTTTGTGATGATGACATCACTTATTCAATAAACCCTCTTGATACGATAAAGAAGATCCAAAAAAATTCAATGAAGAAATGGTTAAGTTGATGTTCATAGTACCTCAAATAGATGAGATAAGAGAGAGGGTTAAAATATTGATTGACAGATTACAAAACTTGCAAGTAAGTTGTCATGAGGTCTTTAATTATAACATAAGTTCATTCATGGTTTTATATTTTGTACTCTTTTATGTCATGAACTAAATTATGTGTTGTTTTTATAGGGTTATTTGCCTCCTCATGATGCTCCTAGCCATGATCAGGGTATTGCAAGTGCTTCCCGAGGAGTAAGGGTTGGTACAAGTGTCCATCCTGATCTTCCTACGCATACATCACATCATTTGACCCCATCATCTGTGCCTATATTGTCGTCTGAAATATTGGCAACACATACCATGTAGGCATCTATTAATGCACCCTCTGGCAGCAAACACATACCAAAACATACGTCAGGACATGTACATGGGGATGCAGAGGCCACTAGTACTGGTGATGTTTTAACAACATTTCTTGGATCTTCCTGTATTACTAGTATGGGAACATTTCTGGTCACACTTGTGGTGATCGAGAATTTCATTCCCATAAAGATAGAGAGGGTCCTAGGTGCTTTAAAATGTTTTAATTATTATTATATATAATCCAATTGAAATTTACTTATTGATTGCTCTTTTTAGACTATTGATCCCATGATCATTTTGTAGGAAATGATGTTTTTTATAAACATCTAAGTGATATTACATTAGAGCTCTTCGGGCCCACCATACGTACACGGTGGAATGCCCAAAATCAAGATTTAAAAGATAAGCTCATTAACTGTTTAGTTGTGTTGTTCGGTGATAGAACATTCAACCGAACCAAGGTCCTTAATAAAGTTGGTACCTATCTAAAGTATGCGAGGGACCAATATAGGTCACATTTAGAGAGGAGAAAAAAGTACGAGTGTCCCCCCATGATTCCAGAGAGGGAGTGGAAGGACCTGGTGTCAGATGGAAAGGAGAAGGCTGAAAAGAAAAAAATAATGACACCACCAGGCCAAGGAAGGTATGTGATACTATCAACAATGTAATTATATACTGATTACTCTTTCTTTTTACATAATCTAACATATTTCAAACTTTTCATAGGCTACCCGACACATTGAAGACAACAACGACAAGACTAGAAAAGCACAGGCAACACAAACTTGGCTCTGGTGGTTATATGAAATTAGCCACATGAATTGTAGGTATCAATAAATGAAATATTGCATCCAAATTATAATAAATTGAAAACAATTTTGGTTTTATCACACCATAGAATCAAAATTCATGATCTTATGCAAAAATGTAGGGCTCTGAATTCAACAGAGTTTCCATAGAAGAGGACCTGAAGATTGCCTTCCAGCAAGGCTATGGAGCCGTGGCTGAACACCTAAGAGTCTTGACTGGGAAAAAACAATCTTCCATTGCATCCAACACACACGTAAATAAACTCAATAAATTTTATTTAAAATTGAATAGCTGTGCAATCTATTCAATATTAATTTCCACCATAAAGTAATTACATGCCTATTTGTTTTAAACATTCAAGAAATGATAATACTACACATGACATTGGAATGCAACCTAGTGAGGGTGGAGGACAACGTGTAGATAAAGGTCATGGTGTGTATCCCGATACTTTAGAGCATGTAGAGTGTGATCAACATGTTGAGCATGATTAGGCTAGAGAAGCTCAGGAATATGATGTGGCCCCATCAGGTAAAGATGACCACTCTAAAGTTATTTTAAACATATTTAATTGCAATTGGTGTATTAATTAATGTAACCTTTCATGTTTCAACTTTAGAGCATGTAGAGCGTGATCAACGTGTTGAGCATGATCAGGCTAGAGAAGATCAGGAACATGATGTGGCCCCATCAGGTAAAGAGTACCACCCTCATGTTCTCTTAATCATATTTAATTTCAATTGGTGTATTAATTAATGTAACCTTTTGTGTCTCAACTGCAGATCAGGATTTAGAGGGTGTTGAACATGAGTCTATAACAAAAGTTTAGGAACATGATGTGGACCCATCAGGTAAAGTGAACCACTCTAATGTTCTTTTAATTAATGAAATACTTGTAGCAATAATAATAAAACATATCAGTTTAACATTTCTTTCTTATTGCAGCAGACCCCCCTTGCAGCGGCGTCCATGTCATGAGAAGATGGCTAGGCTTACATTAAGATCATGAGAAGAGGGTAGAACAACTAAATGGGGGACATATATTGATTTAGAAAATGATACTCCACTTTAGCTCTATGTAGCTTTAAAAAAGAAACAAAAAAAGAAGTGATTGTAATCATATAATGACAACCATATTTTTGATAATATGTAAAAAATGAAAGAATGAATATTATATGTTAATGAATGAATGTGAATATGTTAATTAATGAATGTTATATGTTAATGAATGAATGTTATATGTTATTAATGGATGAATGAATGTTATATGTTATTAATGGATGAATGAATGAATGTTATATGTTATTAATGGAAGAATGAATGAATGCTATATGTTATTAATGGATGAATGAATGATTAATGTTATATGATTGGGTATGGGGAATTAAGAGTGATGTGAGGGTGAGGGAAGGGGCTAAATGAGCTTCCACCGTCGTGGTTGGCCCTGTTAAGTAGAGAATATTAAACTATTCTTGAAACAAAGAGAAGCTCAATAAGGTAATGCACTTTTCAATATAAGAAATGCATCATTTGAAGCATCAAACCAATATGCAAAGATGAAAGAAAGTGCTAACTTTTCACTATGGTGGTAGAAAAATGATTCTTTATACCTTGAATCCATGCTCTGCATCATAATTTAAAGTTGTTTCATTTCCAATGTTCTGAGTTTAGTGTGTTTGTATGGCTTTGTATGAATACCACATTGTGTTGTGTGTGGATTTGGTTTCAAAGCTCTGTTTCTTTTATTTTTAGTGGTGACATAACTCTAAAATTTGACTTTTGTGCATAACAAGTTAGTGGAAAAATTGAAAGCTCTGAAGGGTTTAGAGGCTCGATTGAGATAGATACACAGATATTTGGATCTTGTTGTTGATGGGAGGCTTCGACTTAACCATGGAATTTTGTACCATCTGCAGGTATGCAAAAGTTCCTCTACTTACATTCATTCTTGATCATAAATGTTGTAAATGATATTAATGCTTCAAACTTAAGATTCGTTTCATTGTTATAATGATCAAAATGTTATACTTTGCTATACATTAAAGAATTATCTTGCCCCCTACCCTTTGCTCTCTCCCCCCTCCTTTTAAGAATTTTCTGTCATAAATTTTATGGAGACAGAGTTGCACAAGGTTTCAGAATAAAGGATTGGATTTGAATTCGGACACGAAATTCTAGAGAGAAGGATTCAAGTAGGAACTGGAAGCTTGTTGTAGAGGTCATCAAAATCAAACGGGCATCATTAGATTCTCGAGTAAGCGCAGGACTCTAGGTTCCTTCTCTACCTTTGATTTCTCTGAATCTGCAAAATAAACAAAAAATTATGATTCAAATGAATTTGTGCTACAAAGGAAACATCTGTCTGAGTTTTAGTTAAATATAATATTATGTGAAAAGAACGAAAACTCTTAATATTTAGATTTTAAGGAATAACAAATCATATGGAGAAAATTCATTTGATTTGAAAACAATTGTGTCTTTCCCATCTGAGTGTTTAAATTTATCATAGTTTTTCTTTAAAAATTATCCAACTTGACTATGTTCAAATTAGAGAAAAATAAATAAATATGATTTCTTTTGGAAACAATAGATTTGAAATTTCATAAATAAATTTATATATTTGATTGTATAACGTGCCTGTAAACCCTTCTATTGGTGTATTCATATATCTAAAATTTGATGCTTATATATATGTATATATATCTTTTGAATATTTTTATTGAACTCTGTATTCTGTATTTTATTGTAAATTTGTTTTCTAAATTTATCAGAGTCCGTACCTGTTTAGAATGGACATATTTACATTTATTATAAAATGAAATTTTAAACAAAAAAAAATAATAAATAAGATTTATTATAAAAAAAAAATTTGAGGGGGCTTTGGGGAGGGACGGACTGGTCGTACCCCCCCTTACCCCTGTGGTGGCATAGTAACTGCCGCACAGCAGTCATGGAGATTGGTGTGTGCGGCAGCCTTGGCTGCCGTGCACATCAGTCCCCAGGACTGTTGTGTGTAGTCCCTGCAGGGACTGCCGTGGGCAGTCCTTGCAAGGACTACAACAGTAGGTATTTCTTTAGTTACTTTTTTTTAAAATTTTAATTTAATTTAATTTATTTTATTATATAAATAAATGGATATGTATGTATGCATGTATGTACATTTATTTTATTAAATATGATAATTATAACTTATTTTAATCTTAGTTTAAAATGTAATTATAATTATTTATTTTAATATTAACTTTATTACCATTTTTAAAAAATAAAAAATAAAATGTAATTTTGTATTTGATTCAAATATTAAATAATGCGTAAATTTAGGTATTTATATTTTTAGAGGGAATTATTTTATTATTTCTGGTTGAACAGATATTTTTAAAAGAAAATAAGCCTTAATTTATTGTATGGTTTATATCGAGACAATTGTAATTGGTTATATTGGAGTTTGGAATCTTTTAATGATCATATCAATTTAATTCTTGGATCTTTGGTTTTAGTGAGAATTCTTAAATGATTTCACTTGTGGATTTTAGAATTGCTCAGCTAAGAAATATCTTGATAAAATAGAGATCATTTTAGATTCTTCCTTATGTGGACTTAGCAGGTATGGTTTATTAAATTAAAATCAGTATATTATTGGTTACTTGTTTTTTTTTATAATAGGCCTGTGTGATATTCATTTATTGTTGGTTTAGAAAATTCATCGTTTAGGTTATGATGTGATAAACCTAGCTTATTATCCATTACCATTACTTGATATACTTATACCAATTAGAATATCTATGAATTCATATTTATTCATTGCAATTATTAATACTGGAACAATAACTAATGGAATATAGTTTTAGATAGCTTTAAGATTCAACTTTATTAATTGCATATATTATGTTAGTTCAATTTATTAGCTATACATGGGTTCTAAAGATCATTGATTGATATGTTAGTGAATAGGAGCTAAGAAATAGTAAAGGATAACATAGTTCAAGTGTAGATTACTGTCTTGATTATAATTGTAAATGGTACTATCATATAATTCAAATGTTGATATTATATTGTTGAATTCTTATTTTGAATGACCCTTGAAATGTTTTCATACATTAATAATCAATTTGTATATTTTAAATTGATATCATTGAATGTTTAAGTTTGAGTATTAGTTTATTGAGTAGTATTTGACTAGTGATAAGGATTTGATATCTATTGTATGTGCCTATACTAACTGTTTGTTTGTTAACCAAGAATGATGTGAAATCACTATTTTCTTTCACGGTGGATAGCTATAATATATATAAGTATGTGTTTTATCGTGAGCTATCTAGCTAAAAGGGAATGTTGTTATGCCTTATGACCTTTCTTGTGCAAGTATGAATAAATATTTGAGTAGGCTATTTTTATTTTTATTTTTGCAAGAATATGCTTACCTAGTTCATCATTCTTCGGCTTCACCTAAGTGGGTGGCAACCACCTAAGAAACTGTCTGGGGTGATGGACCCTAGAAAGGGTTGCATACCCACTCCTCTAGTATGTAATTTTGTATGGGTCACATAATGCTTATGAATAGAGGTTTGAGTTTAGCGTGTATTTGTGGTGTTGTGTTACTTTTGTGTTGGGGTAGATTCCTCCTTGAAAGTCTTATGAGTGAACCCTTGGTTGGTCAGTCAATGAGTTGGAGCAGCTCAAGTTATCGAACTACGGTGCCTCTGCGAATTATATACGTAGGCAAGGCCATCAAGTGATGAGCCCCCGAGGCATTAGGTCAGGCCCCTAAGACTGTTCTTCTGAGTCTTGTTTGAGACTTGTCATTTATTTCTGATAATGTAAAAACTGCCATTGATTTATATAGCTTCTCTTAGTGCTCATGTGCTAACTATCTATGATCTGATGTGTGTGTCAAGTCATGTAGACCTTGTAGGTATAGGCATTGGGAGCAAGGACTTGTCGATAAAATAGAATGTAAGAGGTATGTTAAGCTGACCTAAGTAAGTAGACTCTATTGCCAAAGCTAGTAAATCACTTCTATCTTTTCTTGTAGCTTGTGTGATCATTGAATACAGCTATAAGTAGTGATTTGTGTTGTTGTTGTCTTATAAGTAAACAAAAAATTAAAATAAAATAAAATTATTGCAAAATTTGTACGGTGTTTGTTGTCCTTTGGGGTTCACACGGCGGGGCATTACATGAATAAAGATATGTAAAAGATGATGGATTATGTCTAAACAACAACTTTCCATCTTATAGCTAATTAAATCCTTAATATTTGAATAGTTTAGAGCTGGAATAATGCTTGTATATGCATGTTTAGCAATAAGGGAGCCTATGTGAAGATTGAAATTTAAAACATCACTTTGGTATTTTTCCTTAGGCAGAAAAATGATATTTTGAGTAATACAAACCTACACACACATTGATATTTTCTAGCATTGCATTGAAGAAATTATTTTCTCTTATACCCACCCTTGGCTAGACATGGAGGTATATAATATTGGTTTCTGGGTTTATTATTTAAGTAGTTAATTTCATAGAGGAAGACTAAAATCTTCTTAATGTCTTGTGGCAGGTGTGAAAGCATATGAATCACTTGCTAAAGGCACCATTTTGTATTCATCCAAAAACTGGTTTGTTCTTTTTTTTATGTTTCTTGCATGTGTTTGTTTAGGCTCTAGAGATGTAGCTCGACTCTTTCCTTTGCACTTTTCATCTATTTTGATGATTACAGTAGATTGTCCTCATAATTTTTCATGTAGGTCTGTTTGTAACCTTATTTTCTACCAATCAATTTGCAAACCAGTCACATATTAAGGACCATTTCACTAACTTGTAGTCATCCATTACTTCATATGTTGCAAGTTGTGTCTGTGTGCCAATAAATCCTGATGATTGCGAGAATTTAATCCTACAAGTGTACCCAATCTTTCTCAAGTAAAAGTCTTACCTTATTTTATAGTACTTTAAATGGTTAATTGAAGGTGCTTCTTTAGATTTGAGATAGTTGAACCTTGGATTAAAATATGGTATTAGATGGGCAGTATAATGATAAAACTAAGGTCCATTGAACACAAATTACGAACATAATTTACTAGACTATGAATAGTGTTAAAATTATAATTATTTCTCCTTTACCTACCTCTCCATTAATGAAAAAGATAGATCCCTATAAATCTAACCATGAAAGTGTTCAAATCTACAGTATCTGTAGGACTCAGGAAACTATCAAACATATTCTTTTTGAATGTTTTTATGCTCAGGAAATTTGGTACTTATTCTGCCATAAGCTGAAGGTCTGGAATAGCAATGGTAAAATTAATTGGCATGATATTTTGTTTTGTAATTTCAAGCTCAAGTTTGATTATAAGCTATTAAGTAGTCGAAAGAAAGTCTCGGTGACCCCCAAAGTCACAGCGATAAGTTATCATTGGTGAGAATCGTAGCGATACACTTAAGATGAAAGGAATAATTCTCGGGGAGAATCAAAATGTTGGTATGACTGCATGAAACCATAGCGACATATGATCTATTGACTATCGATGAGACTCAAAACATCAATGAGATTGTGTGACACCAAAGCGATGTATTATTGACTATCAAAGAGACTCAAGGCATCGGACTACATGACGTCTCAGTGAGTGTCTAATAAACATGGAAAATGACCGAATATAATAATTGCCCAAGATTTGAATACGAAGGGATGTGACTTGATTGATCTCTCACCGATGGTACATTTCAATGAATATTTAAAAAAAAAAATTGCATTGTTTCGTCAAAATTTTGACGATCACAACCGACGAATCATCGAAAAGGTCCGAAGAAGTTGCTATTGTTGCAACGAAGGCTTCAACGTAACTCCTTGTACATTTCATCGCAATTTCGATGAAGTCCATCGATGAACCACATAAAAGGTCCAACGAAGTTGCTTGGCTGCGACGAAGGCTTCGTCGTGACTCCTTGGCCATTTCTTCAGAATTTTGATGAAGTCCACAGATGAACCACAGAAACGGTCCAACGAAGTTGCTTGGCTGCGACGAAGGATTCATCATAACTCCTTGGCCATTTCGTCACAGTTCACCGATGAACCACAGAAAAAGGTTTGACGAAGTTGCTTGGTTGCGACAAAGGATTCGTTGTAACTCCTTGGCCATTTCGTCACAATTTTGACGAATGACACTGACGAATCACATAAAGGCCCGACAAATTTGCTTAGCTGTGATGAAGGATTTGTCGTAAATACTTTCCCATTTCATCAAAATGGCGACGAACTTTAGGTGTTCTTTCGATGCCCATTTCATCGATATTCTGATGAACATCCAAGTCATTTTATGATGTGGATGACTAACGAATTTGCACCGTTAGTTTGATGTTTAATTCATCGTCAGACATGTGACAAGAAAACAACAACGAAAATGTTTTCGTCATTTCATTGCTTTTCTGACAAAGATTTGTCGAACCACCGACGAACGTCCATTGGAAAATGGTGTCAAATTCAGTAGTGTTTATGTGTGACCTATCCTTTGGGTCCTGTGCTAGTGTGCCAAGCCTTATTGAATATTTCAAGGTTGTTCTTCAAGCTAACATGTTTTTTCTAGGCCAACTTATTTTGTTCTATGGATACATATACATATACATATATATATATATATATATATTGAACATCTCTTTGGTTTCGAACAAGAAGTGTGGTGTGTGCGAACAAGGGTGTGAAGGATTATGTGATAAGAAATAGAGAAGGAAGTAGAAGGAAAGTGTCAAGAAGAAGTAATCAGTAGTGTAGAGGTTGTGTAAGCAAGGTAGGTAGAAGATTCTTAGCTAGATCTGCTGTAGATAGATATTGTGCTTCAGCAAGAACTATATTCATGCATATGTAGATGCAATTATAATAGTTCAGTTTTGTAACATATACTCTAGTAGTAAGTCATCTCTCAGCTATAATAGCTAGTTTAATTGTATCTTGGGCAATGAAACCATCGACATTGAGCCACTTGACAGTGAGCCTTACTTGCAGTGAGACTTTTGACAATGAGCCTTTGTAAAAATCACCTTAACCGGTGTCACCTTAACTAGTGTTCTATAATTGAGAATTAGAATTCTCCATGGTTTTTCCCATCTTGGGTTTCCACACAAATCTTGGTGTTCATTGTGCGTGGTGTTGTTATGTGCTTTCATGTTCATATCTATTTTAGTTATTATTTGATTGATTTAAGATTGCTCTGAATTAATCAAAGTCAAGAAAATTGTTTGATAATTGATTCACCCCCACTCTCAGTTATCCAAACTATTCAACAACTAGAATATTATTGTGACAACTAGAATGTGGTAGGGACCATTCTATTGGGCACAAAAAATGACTTAAGTTTTTTAATAATGCACTAAAAGGTCAAGAATTGAAATTCATAAATCTAACGGCTTTAGGGTGATTCTAGAGGTTTGAGTTCACAATTCTAGAACTTTGGATATTTTATCATGGAATGCAACTACAATCATCCATCAAACGTTCATCAAATGGTGAAATATTTTTGTACATTAATTTTAATTTTTTTAGTATATATTACTAGCATATATATCTTTAATTTATATTAGTATTATATTATTGTTATCAACACATAATAGATTTATTGAATTGTTACATTAAAATAACAATGTTGGTGTTAAAGATTTACACTAAGCTGCTTTTTGTTTGTTGTATGTATTTTCGATGGTATGTTGTTGGTTGGTTTCTTGTTTGTTTTGTCTTTTTCTTTAGCAGCATCCTTTTTATAAAGGGTTTTGGGTCCCTTAAAAACTTGTTTTACCTTTAATAAAAATCATAGTGTTGGTATTTTTCCAACTCATTATTTGATTATCTATATAGATAAGCTATTTCTAATGATCAATATTTTTAAGTCAGTAGCCAACTTAACAAAGAATTTAAACAAATTCTCTCTACTCTTTAGACTTTGTAAAACCTAGGTGGGTTTCCCTTCTAAACATCATCTTAAGATAATGCAAGACATAGATGATGTAATAACATATAAGAAATTGATTATACAAATATAGCTCATTATTCTATAAATCCTCTAAGACCTTTGTAGATTAGTGTGAAAACATGAAAAGAACAATACAAGATATGAAAGATTATTTTTAAATTTATATCTATTCCTTACTTGGCTTGAATGAGGAGTAACCTAGATTGGTGTCTTATCCATGCATAGAATCAATGAAATAAGAAACTTCTACTAACAATAACTTGAACAAAGATTCAATGTTACTTTAGATATTATTGCCTTACAATAATAAGACATATTCCTTTGTCATACTATTGTTCTACTTATGAATCCTTAATATTACCATAATATCCTTAACATTTAATTGGAAGCATATTTAATCTATTACTTGAACATAAGCCATCCATTAAAAATTTGTTATAGTAATTGTGCAACATAAATCTCTACAATCCTTGATGTATATTGATTGAAATAATATTGTATTACAATAAAGGAGACAAAAACAATGTGATGTATATTCAATTTGAGCCATATATTGAATTATATGCTATTATAGTAAAAAAGATACAATTTCTTTGTTCAAGACTTCAAAGAACAAAAAAAAGACCAATATGCGTATTCAAAATTACAAAACCTAGATGTAGACCATTCTACAAGAAACAAGTCCTATATATAGAAAAGTGAGCATGTAGGATCTCAAATTTAGTCACATGACTCATGTGAATTTTTACATTTACATATTTCTTTTCACTTTTACATTTAGTTATCATTGGGACAAAGCCCATTGCAAGATATCATTCCAAATTTCACTAATGTAAGTAGTTGGAACTATCTTGAAGATGACAAAAGATCACATGCAACCAATTATTTTGTATACTTTTCAATCTAGGACCTATACTCTTCCTCAAAAGGCCACTAAAATTCTAATATTTTTTGGATATCATTATTATGAGCATTATATCTCACACCTATAATTTGTCTAGTTTCTTTTGCAAAAGTATCCAGATCATACTCCAACTTGACTAAGGACCATCATTTGAATTATTTAGTAATACTAAATCTAATTATTGATGGAAAACTATATTTAGTATTACTAAATAATTCAATTGATGACTTAGTCAAGTTGGAGTTTGATCTGGATACTTTTGCAAAAGAAACTAGAGCAATTAAAAATGTGAGATATAATGATCATAAGGAATGGTATCCACAAACTCATGTTTCCATACCTCTAGGGATTTAACTATCCCAAACTTATCCAAAATAGTGGGCATTACTCCTTTGTCCATGTTTTTGACCATTTTTAATTTGGCCTTCAACTGCACATCTAACCTTGCTTGAAATATTGAGACCTCTCTTAACAAGTCAATGTGCACAATTACCTGTGCAAGTTTCTTGGGGGAATTATTATCAAATGTAGTCATTTTGTTGATCTCTTTGATAGAAGTGGCCCTAAGGATCTAATTTTTTAAAGTTCCTTGAAAACTTGTCTATTGTTGCATATGTTTTGTATGACTTGGAAAATGATTAGGAAAACCAATAAAAAGCAACAAACAATTGAAATCCACAATCAAATTCAATAAAAGAACAGATCAATGAAGCACAAAAGAATCGCATAAAACTAAAACCAGAAACCTACATGAATCCTTTTCTTTGCTCCATTGTTCTCTCTTCACCTTGGAGAATGGTGTTATAGTATTTGCTCTTAGATTTTGGGTAGCACAATAGAACAAAGCACTTAAGATATGATTATATTTTCTCCCAAACAATTTGGGAGAGAGAGATAGAGAGAGAGATAATTGATTTATGTAAAGCCCCGTAATTGATGAATGATAGGTTTTTTTTATAGATTAAGTGTTATCGATTGATGGTTGAGATATGATGAGAGATTGACCAAATCAATGGATGAGAATCCATGAGAGGAATTTATGGATAGTTAACTGAATATGTGATTTCAATGAACTAAGTGCATAGATCAGTTAAGAGGAGTTGATTGATCATAGAAGTGTGAGTGACAATGAGTCAGACAAAATTGATTGATCAGATAACTAAATTGATTAATAAGTGATCTGAAAGTGAGTGGGAGTTGATTGGTGAGGTGGAAATACATGATTAATTAATTAATAATTAAATAAATAAATTATTAATTACATATACAAAGGTGGAAATAAATAAAATAATCAATTCTATTTATTTTAGAAGAGGATAATGTTGAGAGGAATAATTGGATAAATTAAATAATTAAAATGATTATTTAAGTTGAGAAGTGGGAAATGGGAAATGAATTAATTAAATAATAATGAATTATTTAATTAAACTTAGGAAAGAGGTATACTTAGTAAAACAATTAAATAATGTTAATTATTTAAGCAATATAGAGGAAAAGTGATAAAATAGATAATTTAATTAAATAATAAAATTATTTAATTAAATGCCGGTATTGGCATGGTGTGATGGTTTATAGGTGGCATTGTTGTTCTTGCCACCAAGGTTCAAACCCCATTGGGGTGGTATTATTGAATGGTTGTATCCGGTTCATAGCTCCAGTCAAAAGCGTTTACCCCTTGAATAAAAAAAAATTATTTAATTAAATGCAAAAGACAGATTGATGATACCTAATGATGGAAAATGTTGATGTTCTAGTAGAAATATGTTATTCAAATTTAGGTTTCTACATGTTTGACATATGCCTTCTTTATACTTTCATACCCTTTCCATGCACCTTCAATTTTATACAAAATGCTTAAAATTTTATGGCCAAGTAGATTATCAATCATATTTTTAGCTACCTTTTTCATTTCTTAGCTGATTTTTCATTTTCTTGCCTCTATTTTAACTAATCCTTTAATTCCTTTATCTTGAAAGAAAGGGTCTCTCTACCTTGAGTTGATAACTCAATCGATCCTGATTAGGGAGTAGAAGGGGTGGCAATTTGGGATTGAGATAATTGAGCTACTATGTTGTTATACTCCTATTGTAATGTCATAAAATTGCACCCCCAATATAATTTCACATTACATAACCTTCACTTTAGCCTAATAAAGACAATAATGCAAATCCCCCCTTTTCTCACCTTCAATTTCATCCTTGACCTTGTCATTTTTAGTATTTGAAGGAATTTTTATTGGGGACACTTTTGTAATGTGCAGAAATCTACACACCACATGAACATCTTGATAAGATTCTTGATTCTATGGCTGTTGGGATCTTACACTTCCTCTTGCTCATGAAGTGTAAAGCCTTTGTGGTCACATAATTACTTGAAAATGGCCCTCTTGCATGCATTTATTCATTCAAACTCTCATTCTTCCCTCTAATTCATTCATTCACTCATTCTTGCAACTCAATCTCTCAATATTTCATTCTCATTCTCTTTCTTGCATTCTCACTCTCTCAAGCTCTTCTACACCATTTTTCTCAAAGATTCTTGTACGTTCTTAGCTCTTACATCTTCGTCTTGGCTCCCTCAAGTGTTGTACTCTCTTTTAGATTCTCAAACTCATCGAAGGGAGGGTAAACACTCTTTTATTGGCATTATCACATTTACATGGTAGCATATTGATATCTAATGTGTCTTTTCTCTTTATCTTAGTAATATTTCTTGTCTAGCATCTATTTCTTTATCTCTTTGTCTTCTTGGATTTCCATGGAGGTAGAAACACTAAAACGAGGATTTGAATAAGGCGAGCCTCAAAACAACCCCAACAATTTTAATTGTCTCAATGTGTGTAGGTTGTTCGTATGGAGCTTTGCAAGGCTACATAGCATTGGACCTTCTGTGAGTTCGTTTCTCTCCTTTGGCTCTTGTCATTTTGTTTCATTGGTTTATTTATTTGCATGTTTAGTATTCTTCTTCTTGTACTTTCTATCATTTCTAGCATTTTGTTAGCTTAATTAAATAGTCAAATTTTAGTCCCAAAGTTGTTAATAGGATTTGTGTGTTTTGGTAGGATTTCTCTATTTTCGGTTCGTACAAGACTACAACACATTGTGGGGACATCTAAATGTTGTGTTGTCATCCTATGTTTGAGAGCTAGCCAACTTGCTCCCAAGACCTCTGAGGCCTACTCTTCTAGCTTTTGAAGTCCTTTTCCCAAAAATATGTCATAAAACATAAAACATTGCAAAAAACCCCCATTAGTCATCTCTTGTCACCTAAGCCTATCCTTTGTGGTAGTTGAGGACAATTCACTCCCTATAGACTCTTCTTTGTCCTAGATACTCAAGAGTAGTGAATCTCCTCTAAATTTTGGTGAATCTAATGTGAACCTTTATTTCCTTTTATCTTTGTGTCAAAAATTTTCTTCTCTCTTGTCGAGATGTGTATTGGATAGTGTGTTGTGATGCTTTTATGAGCTTCACAACCTAGACACATATTTAGAAGAAGATATCGACATATTGATATGGGGTCTAGAAGGTTTAGTCCTCCCTGTCCAAGTCCAAAATTTGAGGAGTTCTCTATAGGACTCATTGTTGGATTCTACTCTCCTCGTATTGGAATTGACACTCATACCCCACAAACATCTCCTTCAAAATTTTCCTCTTCCTTAGTTGAGGAAGCTTCTCTTAAAGTTCTTGCTGATAAAAATTGACTCTTTTAAAGTAAGGCTCAAAGAGCTCATACAATTCCTAGTGAATGAAAATTCTTATTCTCAAGTAGCTCCTCTTGTCAATGGTCTGAGGAATTTACTAATTACTGATCAAAGAGGTTTGGAGCTACTTTGAGGAATAAAAAATATTGTGGAGACCCATATTCTATCAAAAACTTCCATCTTGGGCAATCACCAAAATGTTCACCAGTTGAATGTTCTAATGCTTGAAGTGTTTGTCCATATGGTCGACAAGGGTCCTATCAATACCACTACTAATAATACCACCACCGCACTTGAGGAGATTCCTATGATTAGAGTAAACTAAGTTCCCTTGGGCTTTGAGATTCCTCCATCTACGACTCAAAATATCTCTACCTTTGGTGCTTTATCTAGTCATACTTCATCTAAAAATTCCATCCTCAATGCTCTATTATAGAACATGGGGTGAATACAATCTCAATTATTGAATTTGACTAGTTCTTCTTCTCAGACTATGTTCCCGACTCATTGTTGTTGTAGCCCCTTATGTTTTTCTATCCTAATTAATCCCATCCCTCAAGGAATGGAGATTCCTAAGTTCAAAAAATACAACAGAGGAGAGCCATAGATACACATCTCATCTTTCAGTGCCATGTGTACCGATTTCTTCCATCATGATGCTCTACTAGAAAAAATATTCTCACATTCTCTCAAGGACATTGCCTTAGAATGGTATTTATATCCCCTTAATAATTCTATCTTTTCCTTGGAACAACTTGTGAATTAATTACTACAACAATTCCAGGCTAATATAAAATCAAAGGTCATTTTTACCAACCTCGTTTGATGTAAGTAGGATACCTATGAGAATGTGATTAATTTCATCACCCATTACCAAGCGCTCTTTTCTCAAATCTTCTATGCCCTGCTAGATTCTGACATGCAATGAGTGTTCGTCGAGAAATTTCTATTAACATTGCGAGATAAATTTCTTCTAATGAAATATCCTTCTTTTGCCCATCTATGTGCTACTTTATGTGAGTACCAACATACAGTTTCTTAGTATGAGGATTATTCCTTGTCCTCCCATTTGGATGGCCGATTAGCCATGTCTATCTCTGGAGAGTCAAGGAAAAATAAAATATTAGAAAACATGGTGTTTGTTCCTACCAATAAGAGTTTTGTAGGACAAAATAGAATATTTACAAAATTATCTAATTCATATACAAATGTCTTGTAGAAGTTATTAAAATATGGTGTAATTTCTCTTCTAGAGATCAAACCACTTTTTGAGCCTTATCCTCAATGGTACGATGTGCAAAAGTTTTTCCTTGTCAGCTCATCATACCAAGTGATGTGTACATCTTCATCATGTCATACAAGACCACATCAAAAATGGTACTATTTAAATTGATGATAAAGCAAAACTCTAATAAATCTGTAGTGAAGCCTAATAGTCAACTACAAATTTACACTAATCTCTTTTCCATCCCATTCTACCAATCTTGTAACCCTTGCTTTTTCCTCTTCCGATCTAAATCCATCTAAGTATGTGAACATGGTTTCAATTACTTGTGTTCCTCCTCTAGGTCATGTGAATAGTACTCCTGACATAATATTTACACCACATGACCTACCTATCAATAAGGAGACCTCTCCATTGTATATCCCTGCTCATGTCAATAATAATGTTGTAACTAGTGTTATGGTTGACCCCATGAATCAAGTCAATATCATCACAAAAGAAACTCTTCATAAATAATTTGCATAAGGAGAAATATGAGGAGTTGTAGACCACGCTTCACATGCATGATGAACTTCCTGTTCTGCCCATTGGTTCCATTTCTCTATCGGTCCTAGTTGGACCTAAAACTTTGGAAATTCCATTTAACATGATACTAGAGTCTGACCTCTTCAGAGTTAGACTAGGCATCCCATGGCTAGTCTCTTTGGATGTGGTTGCTTCTGTCATCAAAAAATTCTTAAAGTTTCCCATGAGGGCACTGTGTACACTATCTAGGACACTCGGTACAAACCACTGGTGTGGCATAGGAGCTTCTCTCTAGATCAATTTTGGCTTGATCAAGTTGGACCTCTGCCACCTATAGGAGACCTATTATACAAGGCTTATTTTAGGTATAAGACTATGGGATTGATGCCTAAAATTGGTTTTCCACCTTCTGCTCAAAATATTTCTTTGAAAGATTATTTGTGTGGACATCTACATGCTTCATCCTCTACCCCTCCGAAGGGTAAGGACAAACAAGCTCTTTCTCTTATGACTTATCCTTCTGCTTTATCCTCTTCTACTACTTCCCAACCTCTAGTGGTGTCTTCCATTCCTTCTACTATGCTTGGCATAGGAAAGGGAAAGGTGCTCACATTGTGGAAGTTGAGACCTTAGGTCTTCTAGCTTTTGATTCTTCCCACAATCCCTTGACCCACCCTTTATGGTAAGGGGAAGCATTCTTGTGGAGTTGTACCTATGTCTCAACTTCTGAGGCCTCCCACTGTTCCTCCACTTGCCCCTAAGGTAGACAAAGGAAAGAGGCCCACCATCAAGATGCTCATATCTCTTCTTTTAATTATGCCTCCTCCTCCTATTCCTCCTTAGGAGCCTACCCTTCCATCAACAATGGTCATGAAGGCTGCTCCTCCAGTGGAATAGGAGCCCTCAACATGTTCTCAAGTTGTACCTTGTAAAGCCCATAACAATCATAACTAGCTTGCACATGAGCATAAGCATCATCGACATGCCTTGGCTAAGGAGCATGAAGCTTCATAGAAGATCAAGGATGAGCCTCCTCTTTATACTTCTACTTCTTTCATTTTTGCTTCTACTTTTGCTTTGGTACCCATCACCTCTATTTTGCTCCCAACTTTGTCAATGGATCCAATTTTTCTATGAGGGTCCCATATCCTCTGCTAAAGTGGAAGATGGAGAGAAATCTTGTTTCAAGCGATGGCTGAAAAATATCTTCTTTTTCTTTTCAGTCTTGTTCCACCTTGGCTTGTACCATCCTTGTAATAGACAACGCCTCCTTCCATGGAGTTTGTCACTACCCCTCTTCCCAAGGTCAATAGTGACTCTTAGGTTTCTTTTCCTTCTCTCATCCAGTCACATCATGTCACTCTAAAGAAGTGCATGTTTGAATCATTGGAGGAAATTCTGAATTTGTCATCAATATTTTCTGGATCGATGACATTGTTCTTGCACAAGCTTGGCGAGGGATATCTTGAGGGGGATTCTTCCTTGGCTCTTGATGTAGGCGTGTCGATGGGCATGGTGTCACACATGTGTGTAAGCTCTTGCACATCAATTTGTTCCTCAAATTATGTAACATCGTTCATGTAATTATTAGCGGTGGTAGGAGGAGCCCCTTGAAGTATGATTTTAGGTTTTGGTTTTGTTTCATGATTTGAACTAGAGAAAGGGACTCCTTGAATTATGACTCTAGGATTAGGTTTTGTCTCATAATTTGGCCTAGAGGGATAGCCCCCTTGGATTATGATTTTGGGCTTATGATTAGGATTGGGCTTGTTTATGATTATGACCATTTCAACAAGTGGTGACTAGGACTAGGTTGGTGATGGTGATGATGTGGAATGATAAGATTGGATGACTTGATTGATAAGGATGAAATGGATAGGATGTGGCTAAGAAGGGTGATTAGGATGAAAGTGATTGGATATGAATGTGTTGGAAGAAGATGTAGAGTGACTTGTCTTTATGTGTTTGGTGTTTAACTTGATTTGACAATGTTTAAATGAATGATCACATATGTACACACATGAATCACACACTTAAGACACATAAGAAAGTTTGAATTTTGAAATTTGAAGAATGTAATGATGATTATTAAACAAGCACACATAGAAGACACATCAACAAGCCCTATGACTAGTCAAGTGGGGTATGGCCAATTAGGTCTCAAGCTAGTTTGCACAAGGTTAACTGAGGATGATTTGAAAGAAAGATCCTACCACACAGCTGGGAGAAAGGGGTAACCCACCCTTCACCTTCACTTCCCAAAGGTATAAAGTTCTTTGGGGCTTAGCCAAGAGTGACAAGATTTTAACTTCCAAACAAGCGTGTCTTTCGATTCACACTTCAATTGAGGTCATCCCTAGGGGTGATGAAATCCCCTAGCAGGCCTCCTATGAGGGTTTAACAAAAACAAATTAAGTGAGGTGTTTGTGATCACACACACACTTGATTCACACTCACAATGATTAATTTCCCTTAGATTAGAAATGAAATGTGTATAAAAAAAGTTCAAGTACTTGTTCTTTTTAGATTCCAAATCAAGATGTGATGGAAGACAATGGTTAATTTTAGCCTCAAGTTTTGATATGTGATTGAAAACAAGATTCATTTTAAGAGCCCAAATCCAAATGTGTAACAAATAATGATTAAGAGATGAAGGATGAAACGAGTGCACCTGGTTATTTTCGATTTCCAAATTATTGTTGTGAATGATCCAAATGATTTTTGAGCTTCGTATGATTCACCTACAAGATCAAAAAATAATATTATAATGCAACCATAGAAAAAAAAAAAGGCAAGCTCATCAGAAAATTGCAATTTCAGATACATGTTTTTGACATAGCCGAATTAGATTTTATTATTTGATGATTTTATGATCTGAAAAATGAAAACACAAAGAAGAGATCACTACTAATTTTCTAAGAGCTTTCCAAAAATGTAAAGAAGTCGGAAAAATTCTCTGTTTTGCTCTCAGAAATGCGGATTTGTGAAAACCATATAGAAAATGAAGATCATATTTTTTCGTATTGTATTTGACTTTTAAATTAAATATGTAAAACATAGGAGCCCATTATAATTTAAAGAGATTTCCGAAAATGTAAAAATTTCTGAAAAATTCATTGATTTGCGTCCAAAAAACTAATTTTATGAAAAAACATAAAATTATGATAAATCCTAAAAAATTGATGATAAACCCTCTATTTTTTTAGTGTAGTCTCTTGAGATGATGTACAAGACTTTGCAAAAATATTATAGAAAAATTCATAGTTGTGTAGAAGATATGAATAAATTAGTAAAAATTGGGGTTTTTATCCAAAACTAACAGATCTGCAAAACAAAGTCAATAAAACTTGTAAAAGCGCCATTAAAAGTTTTGTATGGACTACATAAACCCTCGTATGCACTACAGAAACCCTTGGATATGCTAAAATGAGAATTTTCGTTAGAAAGCTGAATTCTAGAATGTGAAATCCTGTCAGAAAACCTACAGATAAATGTTAAAAAATGGGGCAAGGCCCCATGGTGGGCACCAAAATGTAGATAGAGAGATTCAATCAATAGGTTTAATATTGAAAACAATAAACTAAGTAAACCCTATCAAGCACAATAGAGTACAAAACAACACAAAAATCAAAATAAGAAGCAAAACACAAACCGATCTCCACGTTAAACTCAATTTATCTCCATTGCTCTTCTCCACCTGCACAAGAATGCAAGATCTCAAAGGTTGATAATAGAGGAATGTTGGATGCTCATTCCTACAGCATAACAACTTGACGATGAATAATGATAGAGATGGATTGAAGAATTATTTTGACAGAGTCAGGATGCTCGATGAAGATTTTGATCCAAATGGCTTGTGAAATGTTTGATTTATAGATTTTTGATGTGGACAGAGATAAGATTTGATAAGATTGATAAGGATTTGATTTTTGAAAAAAGAGGAAATACAACAAGATGAGATAAGATTTCAAAAAAAGATAGAAAGATTTCATTTCCTATTTTAAAGGAAATAAATCTTGAAAAAGATGAGAAGGATAATTGATGAATTATCTAATTAAATAAATTAATTAGATACACATGAGTTCAGTTTTGGAAAGAAAGCGAGAAGATCTTTTTAGGATTTTATTAATTAAATAAATTTTGGATTTATTTAATTATCGTTGAATTTATGATTTCATTAGTTAAATAATATAAATTATTTAATTAACATTAGAGGAATGGATAGATTATGAATTAATTAATTAAATAATATAAATTATTTAATTAAGATTAGAGAAATGGATGGATTATGAATATGAATTTAATTAAATAAATAAAATTTATTTAATTAAATAGATGATATGGGTACCTAGGGAAAAGCATGCTACGAGATGTCTAAATGATGTGATGTTGTGACAAGGTATTGTAAGAGGACCAATTTTTGATGTCTACAGTTTGTAAAAGACCATAGCACATCGTGGGGACATCCACACATTGTGTTTTTTCCCTATGGTCAAGAGCTATCCAACTTGCTCCTAAGACCTTTGAGGCATTCTCTTTTGGCTTATGAAGTCCTTTTCCCAAAAAACTATCATAAAACATAAAACATTGCAAATAAATCCTCTTCGCTATTTCTTGTCACCTAGCCTGAGACATTGAGGTAGTTGAAGACAATTCACTCCCTATAGACTCTTCTCTATCCTAGAGATTCAGGAGTAGCAAATCTCCTTCTCTATACTTTTAAAAGCTTCAAATATGTTTCATGCAGTTTTTTGTAATCAACCTATTACTTAGCATTTTCTTCACTAAACATTGTAGTGTGGACTACCAAAGTTGTTGCCTATGAGACTGATGTATCTGATAATCTCTTAACAAGCAAGCTCCTTGATAAATCTTGTACAAATTCTATAAATTTTTTCTTGTCAATGGTTGAGGCCATTTTCTAGATTGCTAAGGTTTCCCATTTTGGATTGAAACTAGATCCAAAATATGCTTGTTCATCTTTCTCATTAGAAGAAAAAACTTCCTCATTATGGTTTCATATTGTGTCAAGAGCAATAATTGATGCAATATCCCATTCAAGGAGAAAAAGAAAACCACTCTCTCTTACAAGTTTCCTTCAATCCTTTGGAGTGATATGACTGATATCAAAGTCCATTTCTTTTAATACTTATTGAGTAACATCTCCATATTGAGAAGGATGAACCTTTCCCTTAGCTTTTTTAAGCCTATCTTGGAACTCTTCTCTCCTTATTCTTAGTATAAAATCCTTGAACTCCTTTTTCTTAACAAAAATTTCATCAGACATAAATTGGTTGTAGGAAAAAGCTCTTACATCATTTTCTATTACATTTGGATAATTAAAATCCATCACGAGCCTATTTTTTGGTACTTTTTCTTCATCTAATTTATTTAAGGTGAAGGAAAAACTTGATCAACCTCTTCATCTCAGGGCATACTCTCTCCAATATCCTCATCTTAAAGCTTACTCTTTGCAACATCCTCAGGATTTAGAGATTAATCCACCAAAGGTTGTATGCCACTTGGTACCACAAGAGCTGCCACATGATGCACTATTGATTGTGTTGGCATAGCCTCTTATTGAATTGGATGTTCAATTTCCTTTTCACTAGGTCTCTCCTCTAAAAGAGGCTTCTCCATAAATGCAAAGCTATAAAAGTTTTCTAGAAACTTTTTCATTTTATCAAATGGATTTGTAATAACAGGGAAAGCTCCCTTATAGGAAGAATTTGGTTTCTTCCTTCTTTCCTCTATCTATTGAATATTTATCCATTTTCACTTCATTTCTTTGACCTGGTCTTCTATTAGACAATTTTTTATTACATCATCTGAGGGATTAAACTTGTGATAATAGGGCGATCTTCTTGCCTCCAATCTTATTTTGTTAATGTAATGCTTAGGATCATAGATTCTTGCAACATCAACTTTCATTCTATAGGTTTACAAAAGAGAAGATAAAAATTCTAAGCCCTCCTTAGTTGTAATGTTGAAATATGAGAAGTGCATTCCAACATGAATATGTGAATCCTTCTTAATTAATCTAAGATGATGCTTATTTGATTCATTCAATTGCCACATGATTTCCATGAAAGCAATTATATTAGATAAAAATTTTGGTAGGAAATGGGATTGGACAAGAGGGCCATAAACCCTAATCAATATGTGATTTCTGTCTAGGTACTAGTCACCCCAATTGTGATCAATTTCCTTTTCATTATCCAATTCCAAGGGCCTAAGGAACTTGGTCACCTTGTTAAATAATCTTTGTTTAGGTTGGAGGAATAAATTCTCTAAAATACCTTACACAAATACATTCTCAAACACCAAATAATCAACTGAGGGGCAATGAGAATCTCACAAATATGTCCACATATGGATAGGAAATTTGAAACCATCATCATATTTCATTCTTACTTTCATGGGTTTGCTCCATATTTTTATTCCAATGTGTAGCACCAAGTGACACAATAGAGAGTACAATTAGAAGTACAAAATAGCCTTAGGACCCTTCAAGTCACTTAATTGCTTATGAATACAATCTACAATGTAAGAAGCAAAGTAAAAACTTCTATTCAGGTCTCAGTGTTTATTTGCAAATAGCATCATCATATGTATAGGCATCTACACATTGCAATCTTCTCCCACTACTTGGCACAAAGTAAAGTAAGTATTGATGAAGTAATATTCAAAATTATCAAAATAAAAATGCTCAAACTCATCCCTAGAAAGATTAACCAATTTCCTATTTGGACCTCTTCTTCTATGATGAGGCAACCACATCACCCTAAAATTGTGTTTATCTTTGGAAAATTCTCTACCTGAAGCTCCAAAATAAATACCCACATTAGCTGCAACATTTAAGCCGAAAGTACCCACACTGGCTTGCCTACTTATCTCCAATAATGGAAATCCCTTCTTAATTCTAATAATTTTTTTTATCATCATAATTATGCATGTCATTTCCATTTTCTAAAAATAGAACTTACTATTTTAAGTAAGTCCAATTATCTAGAAATAGTGAATCATGACCTACTAGTTTAATCAATAAATATTCTCTTTATGGTTTATTTATTCAAATTATATTTTTTGGGAAAAGAAAAAAACAAAATTAAAAATTATATATTCCAAGGAGGGAATGGGTTTTGGAGGTTTCCCAAGATTTCTATTACTTTCATTTTTGAAATTCAATTACTTGTGGGCCAATTGGCACATTTTCTTGAAAGCTCATTGGAGGATTTTGACAAATGGAAAAGTAGTTACTAATTGCAAGTTCCAAGATAATTTCATTCTTGGTGTGGGAGTTTCTTGGGTGCCCAAATCTTCCTTAGAATTATTTTTGATTTTAGATAATAGTTGGGATCCATTTTAGGATTATTACATATTATTGTTGCTAATGCATTTGTTGTTCTTCAAAGGTTGTCAAACCTATGGAGAGGGAGGCTTAAGAACATGATGTTTGAGGATTTCTAGATGAAGTAAGGATGGAATTCAAAAGCTCATCATAGTGTAATCTCACTCAAAGGTTACCATAGTAAATATATGAGTTATTGCATTTCATTTCCAAAAGTTGGGTGTTGCCGGATAGTTGCAGTTTGAATAGTTCAAGTTTGTTTTTCTTTCTTGGATTGTGTAAACCATTGGAAACTTGGAGGGCATGGTTTTACTATTTTTTTACTATATTTTTTTTTTCTTTTTTTGTAGAAGAAATTTTGTGAGGAGTTTGGAGAGTTTGTGTGAAGTTTGCTATAGTTTCAGTGTGTATTTGAGCTTCCAATTTGAAGATTTCTTGATGTACTTTGCAACAGATGATTATTGTTATTACCTTTTGTATTTAGCAAAAAAAATGATATAAAACCATGTAAAAATCTGAAATGAAACATTATACATGAGTTGCATAATATTCAATTTCATTTTAGAGTGTTTTGGTGCATAATTCATTCTACCTGATCTACTCTATTTTAAGTTTGGTGGAAATTAAGAAATTTTAGATTTGTATTTAAATTTTATCATGGGATATTATAATGGTATCAGAGCTATGATCTTTTCAACCTGAGGTTTTAATAGGATTTATCTAGCCAAGTGAAAGAGAAAGAAGGTATTTGCAAAGAGAAAGGAATACAAAACTATTAAATAATCCTTCCTCAAAAGAAACTAAAGTAGAACCTCAGAGGAAAAGAGATATGGTTGATGTTGATGAAATACATAAAAAATTTCTCCTTGATCTCCAAGAAAGTTAGAAGAAAAAAACTGAGAGAATTTCTAAAAATAGGGAATTAATGAGGTTGCTAGTAAAAAAAATTGGAGGCTCAATATCCACTCAGGAGAGAGGGAGCACTTTTGAAGTTACAAAAAAATTGAAACCATCACCTTCTAAAACTTCACAAAACATGTTCTTACCTCATAATGAAGCACCCATAAAACCATCCTTTGATCCTTTGGAAGAAATAGAGAGAGATTTGGTTGCAATGAGAGCTACTTATAATAATTTGGATGAGGAATTTAGGAGTTTGGTTCCATTCAAAGATTATATAGACATGAAGAATACATTGTTGTCAAGGAAGGGTTATAAGAAAGACCAAGATTCAAGTGGAAGAGAGCTCAAGAATAATTTGAGAAAACTTGTAGCTCCTACTTTTGATAGGACAAATAAAATTTCAGCCAGGGCATGGTTACTGGAGCTACAAACCTTCTTCACTCTCAACCCCATGAAAGAAAATGATGTTGTTCAATATGCAACTCTTCACCTTGAAAATGTTGCTTGTGACTGGTGGTATCTGTAGACACTTAAAAATGTCTTGAATGATATCATGCACTCAAATCCAATATACTAACATTGCTTCATCCTAAAACACATCCTCTTTTTGCTTAATTGATTAAATTACCCTAGCTATTTAATTAATTCCATTATTTTCATCTATTAATTTGATTAATTTAATCGGTTAATTCACCCCCTCCCACACTAACATTTCATCTTGTTTAGTTAAATAATATAAATTTTTTAATCTATATCCCTAAGTCCTCTTATTTAATTAAATAACCCTAAGCTATTTAATAAATATCATATCACTACCCCTTTTCATTAAATAAATAAATTATTTAATGAATGCCATTTAATTCCCCTAATTTTTATAATTGGAACTTTATTTAATTATCAAATTACTAATTATCCTCATCTTCCCACTTGCAAGGGAATATTCCTCCTTTGCACAATCCTCTAAAAAGGGAATATTCCTTTGCACAATTAAGTTTGGTTTTAATTAACTAAATATCTAATTTTCCTCACCCATGAGAATATTCTCTTTCTTCACTCATTTGAAAAAGGGAATATTATGTTGGCATATAGCTTCCAGTGTTGTCATTGATGGTAACTGAAGTCATCTTCATGGTCCACAGATCTGTATCTAGTCATTCTGGCAGATAAAGTGCAATATTGTGTGTTACCAACATAATATTTGAAGAATAGGGTATTTGGTTAGTTAGTCAATCTGTCTACTTCACCGGATCATCATTTTGTGTTGTGGACCCTTGGATTGCTTGGTGAACATTTATATTATCTTATTACTAAATTTTGTGGTGTTGCATTAGTGGCAGTATGAGCTTGGAGGTCCAGTAGGATGTTTTATGTCTATTTGTTCGTTGTAGCCAACTTAGTGAATGTGGTGCGTTGTGGATGTGTAAAGTGGAATTATTTAAAATTTATTTATGTTCAAACATTTAATTATGGGTCTTAGCTATAGTCTAGCCGATGGTGTTAGATCCACATTGAAAATCCAGTTGTAATTTTGGCCCAACAGTTAATAATATTTCCAAGTTTTATTAAGGCCGACCTATCACAATTGTATTTCTAGTTGTGGATATATATAAGAGATTTGATATATCATTTGAATGGTGAGAAAGTAGTGTGGTGGTGTGTTGTGATCATCAAGAAGAGAAATTAGGTAATTATGCACAGTTTCACTTGTGCATTAATATTTTTGCAGTGTGAATTGTGCAGAGTAGAGCAAAATTGTTGAATCAATCTGAAGGATAGTAGATTGTCATCAGAGCTAAAACAAAACTGTAATTAGGCATTGTGGATGTTATTCCATCAGTTCAATCTTTTTGATTTATTCCAAATCTTTGTAGGGCAGTGAGCCCATCCATTTTGAGCAGCGAGCTCTAGGAAGTGAGCCTGAATGCAAGTGCATTCCTATTTTGTACTTCTTATTTTGGGTATACTCATATTATATTGTGGATTGGCCATCCACCATGGTTTTTCCCCTAACAAGGTTTCCATGTAAAAATTCTGGTGTTATGGTGTTAAGATTATTTTCTTTCTATTGATGCATGTTTCTTTTATTGAATGGTTAAGTAAGTTAAATCACAGAACAATAAAGTTGAATTTTTGCTCAACAATGATTCACCCCCCTCTTAGTGTTGCTTGTTTCCAACACTTGGTATCAGAGCTAGTTCCTTAGAAGAAGTCTTACAAATTAGGGAGATCTTGGAAGGTGTTTTTCAATGGATACAAGTAGTCTTCAACATCAACTTATGGTGGGCCTAGATGATCTTGACCAGATAAAATATGAGAACTGGGAACTGCACGAAAATCTTGAGAATGCAGAAAAGTTCATCCAGTCACTAAAAGACAAGATCAATGAATCAAGGGAGAAAAGAAAGGAACTATGTGGTTAGCTCAAATAGAAGAAAAAAGGTATGGAAGATGAATAACTCAGCCTGAATCTAAAGGAGGAAACAAAAGAATGTGAAAAGTTTTCCAAGGAAAATGTTGCCTTAAATCCAGAGATGGAATCCACCATGATAAGAATGACCAAGGAGCTTGAGGACAGAAAGAAGAATGAAGAAAAGCTTGTACAATCCTTGAAAGAAAAGTCTGAACAATGCAACCAACTAGAAAATGAATTGGAGCAATCCAAGAACACTGAAGAAATGCTTGAAAAGTAGATTGATGACATTAGAGATGAACTTGCTACAACAAATGAGTATAAGGAGAAATTCAAAACAAGCTCAGCCAAACTTGATGAACTGATCAAAGGAAAGAGGACTGATGGTGACATACGAGGTATTGGATATGAAGGAGGAGAAAGTTCCAGATCTAGACAAAGGAACTATGGACAAAGGAATTTTAGACAAGGAAGATTCAGACAAGGAAGTCAGATGAAAGGAACCAAAAGAGATCCAGTAAGGCAGACAAATGCTCAAAGATTTAATGGCTATTGTTATGTTTGCAAAAAATTTGGTCATATGGCTTCTCAGTGTAGAAGTAGGGTGAACTCAAGTATACTTTTACCAAATTTTCATTACAACTCAATTGGTGGAGTTGGATTAAATAATTTTATATTTAAAGGTGGAAAATACAATTATTTATTCATATGCTAAGTGTTGATTGCATCTTTTTTATCATTTTATAAGTGACAGTTATGATTTGAGGTTAGGAAACAGAGTTTCAAGAATTGTTTATCATGTTAAAATCAAATGAAGTACATGATTGAGCGTTCAATAACAAAGAATTTCAATTGCTTTCTTTTATTTCATAAAGTGATTCATATTTACAGAATTTCATTTGATTGCGAGAATTCAAATGATAGTACAAATTTGCATTGAGATGCATTTTTCTTTTCAAAATAAAAAGCATAAGATTGAAATCAAATATCCACACAAGCCATGGATGGGACTGTCACAGTGCATCATAAACAACACACTATACTATAGAAGATGCATAAAAGGAACAATCACATAAGTATAAACATAATCAACATTACCTGATTGATTGACGACCGACGTAGAAGTGGTGCACCATTTGTCTTCTTCAAGCTCCATTGACCTATAGGAAGGAAGAGGGTGATGTCAGAGGCTTCAAATATGAATATACCTACATGAACCATCAATGATAATGTAGTATGCTACTAATCATGCACTGAAACAATCAAGAGAAGTACAAAAACATAAGTTGAAAGAGATATATCAAACATGATCATATATTATTTTATGCTAACATCGTTTGTTTCTTTGTGTGGGTATAGGGAAATCATGAAGTTGATTATCATTTGAAGATCAAGCATGTGGAGGAAAATGACCTCCCACAAGGGTAGAGCTCGGCATGCTGCCCCTTATCCATTACAAGTGGGCTGAGATAGAAATTGCAATCATCATATTCATCAAGAAAGGAAATGTAACTAAAGAGTAAAGTAGAGTTCATTCATCAACCCATCAAGCCAATTGTTCATTCATAGCAGTAAAAAAAATGTTTCTAAAAGCTAAAGGTGGACAATTAATTTAAATCAGCTTGATTAATTCAAGTATGTACATTCATCTTAAACACTATTGTATGGTTTATTTTCTACTATAGTATTATGACTCATCATGTTCATGATATTATGCAAGGTTCAACAGTGTCCTTTTTCTCAATCAAGGATAGTGAACATGCATACATAATGCCTCAATGAAGATAATTGTTTCAGTTTTTATCTAAGAAGAAAGCAAGTGCACGAAAACTGTTTTATTAAATGGAGCATAAAAATGTATGAAGAGTGCCAGGTAGAGGAGCATACTTTTAAAAAGGGACAGTCAAGCACGGAGACATGCAAAGGAGTTCCAGACTTCAATCAAAATAAGGAGACAAGATCAATATGGTGATCAGTAGCCAACTGATTAGTAAAGTGAAGTGAATGATTCAACAAGACAACCAGTTTCAGTTTGCTTGAGAATGCAAAATACCTCACTGTTTTGAAATAAGGACAATCAGAATACACTGTTTGGACATTTGTGTTGTTCTATCATTCAATGGTTTTTGTCATTTAAGCTATACTTTCAAAAAATTCACAATTATCAAGCATGATTTCAAGGATTCATATACATAGAGTCATTTTCAGAATGAACATGTATGCATTGAACATGATATGGATGAAGGTTTGGGGTGCATCCATGAAGAGCATAACTATGAGAGACTAAAGAAAACAATAGTTTATAGGTTCAATCAAAAGGAGTTCTGTGTGCAAGGAAAAACATCATTATAATAGTAATTGAAAATGTAAACATAAGATACCTGAAGGTTCAGTATATTTAAGGTACAGGAAGCCATATGAAAGTTTAAATTCAAGATATTTTGTTTCAGAATCTCATAAATTCATTTGAGGATTTTCAATATAACACAAAGGATGTGTGTTTTCCTTTTTAATATCAGCTATCATGGTGAGGTTTTGAAAAAATATGAGCTTTACATAGTGTTCCATGGCTATGCTGGAATACAACAAAAATTATATTCATATAAGATTGTTCTTTGAAATTTAAAATACCCATATGAAGGAAATTCAGAATTTCAGAATGTGTAAGGAAATTCCATGATGTGTTGAGCCCAAATTTTACACAGATATCAAAATATACAGATTTATGGTTATTCTTCATACACTCACATTGGGGTTGAGTTTAAAGATAGATTTAATGCCATTTCTAGGTTATCCATATGGGACTTCTACAAATAAACAAAATACATGCTTTCTCTTATTTTCAGAGTTTCCCATGAGAGAGTTTTATAGGAAACAATAGAAAATAGAATAAATAATGGTGAATTGTGTTCAAGAAACACAGTTTTCCTCAAAATACAACCTACCCACATAGGGATTTCAACAAAAATGAAAAAGAATGTATTTTCTTCAAAATATCATATACCCATGTGGGATTTTGGCAAAATACAAAGGATTTATAGAATGCCCTCATGGTCGAGTTTGAAGGCTCCAGAGGAGGTAAGATTTCTGCAAAACAATGAATGCCCACATCTGGTTTTGTTTTTGAAAGTGAAAAAGAGCAGGAAAATCATGATGGGTCAAGCTCAAAATACTCAGAAAGCTCTTAACAAGTATACATGGTGCGACTTGGAGAAGAGCTTTTAGCTCTTGAATGGTATATCATTTCATAGTGAGAGGAAAGCTCATGTAAATTCCATCAGATTTGAGGTTACTTGAAGTAAAATGACAATCAAATACATGGAAATCTCTATAGAAATTCATATTCGAGCTCATACATGGCGTGACCTATAGATGGCCTTTGAATTTATAAGTAAAAATGACATCTTGTTGGAATATATGAAGCTTTTAAGCTTTTGTTTCATGAAATGATTTTCCAAAGGAAAAAGCAAGGCTTACCATGCACACTGGAGGAGACTAAGCAAACCACGACCAACTCTCAAAAGCTTCAATATGCAATAGTAACCTCCCATAATGAAGATAAAAAAATGCAGATGCGAGAGAAGGGAACAACAAAGCCAAAATACATCAGAAGTTGTATGAGTGGCTGTGGCCAAGACTAAGAATTCTGTGTAAAAAAACAAAGAAAAGAGTTTGAGAGAACTCGCAAGAAATTCACAAGAGACTCTTACCATCAGAGGACATGAAGATTTGATGGAAGCAGTGGTAATGGAGCTCAAATTTCCCTCAATCATTCAAACCATAGCATACATGGTGGCAGTGACTGTAGAGCTTTCTTTCCAAAAGTCTTCACTTGTGAAATGATTCGAAATAGTAGGATTTCCTTGTGTTTTGTTCATTAGGGTTTCTCAAACCCTAAGTCAACTTAGGGGTATTTTGCTTTATATTTTTACAAAATATCAAAATTTGGAGCTTAATACCTTGAGGGTCCGAATTCTCATATGTCTAGGTTGACTTTGTTTAAGTCCTTAGGGCTTGTGATTTTTATATTAACATTCATACTCATGCCTTAGTGAAAATTGGAGATTTAAATATCCTAGGTTTATTGATTTTGTGAGAAATCAATAAAAATTGCAAGATGATTTTTCTTATGACTTAGGGTTGCTATTTTTTAATTGATTTTTTAAGAAATCAATTAAGATTTTGATAAGAGAGATGCCTTGTAACCTTTATGATTTTTTGAGAAATTCAAGATTGTAATGGAGATATAAGGTTGTAATATTTTGCAAAAGATTTCAAGCAATCTTTAATTGCAAAATTAGTCAAATTGTGAAATCTGCAACTATGTAAAGCAAAGATAAAGCAGATTGTTTTTATCTTTTTGCTATTTTTAACAGGTTGTTTTTATTTCTGCCTTGGGTCATATTTGAGTTGCTTGTTGAATGGATAAGGTGCTTTATCTTCTTTTAAAGCAGATTTAGCCTATTTTTAGAAATTGAATAGTATGAGCATGGAAACAGTGTGTTTTTTCTACTTTTATGCAGACTTTTGAGACAGTTTGGTACCTTTTCCTTGAGTTTTTCTTGTGAGCTCAGATTAGGGTTTCTTGAGGTTTATATCTTGAAAAAACTTAGTTTTTCTTCTGCTTCTTCAGTTCAGATTACAATTTCTTGCTCTTAGTATTTTGAGCTTGTAAACTCATTTGTACTCAGTTCAAATAGATACACTCTTTCAGTTTCAATAAAGTAGCAGACTTCTTCTTCTCATTTCTTGTCACAACTTTGTAGCAGCAGTTTGATGTCTTTTTGTTTTCAAATTTGAAGCCTTATATGTCTTGCTTTTATGAGTCTTTGCATATAATTTCATGTTTTCAGGTTGCATGATGTATTCAATGCCTTCGAATCTTCATGCAAATTACTAATGAAACCATGTACCAATGAGATTGTGAGAGCTATTGTAATAGAGGAATTGTTGTGAGTGGTAAAACCTAGATTTTTTAGAAATAACAGTTAATCATCAATTAGTGTTAAATTTCATTTTCAAGCTATCCTTCTACCCCTTTTCCCAGAAATCACTTAGAATAATATTTATCATTCAGAGAACCAACTCACTCTAGATATTCGTTCTTGTAATGAGTTACCCACAACTCAAGAACGTTTCCATGTGTCAATAGATTGATGAACTTTCAATTTTAGCAGGGTGCAAATCCATTTGATAACAGTTTTTGGCACGCTCGTGGAGAATATAAAAGCCATTTCAGAGAAATTTTAGAGTTTTTAATTTTCTATTTGGTGTATGCAGTAGATTTGTTCAACCTTTTGGAGGCTCATTACAATATACCTGGTGACTTTGATCCTGATTTTGCATGCTAGTGTAGCCTGTGCATGAGCAAAATATAGACAAGATTGAGTACTGCACCTTTTGAATATCGAGAGTTGTCTCCACCACGAAGAAGAGGTAGAACAACAAGGAGGCTCTTTGAGACACCTGCAAGATCGAAGTCAACACCTCCTATTTTCAATTCCTTGGTTTTATCACCAGGAGTACTTGTTCTGATATCACAAGCATCGCTAATGGCAACACCAAGGAAACACCTGTTTGTGCCTTTCAATGGAGGTAGTCCATTAAACATCATTAAAAATGATGACATCCTAGTTGCAGCCCTTAGAAGTCTGCCATACTTCACCGGGGAGGACCTCACTACATCGGTTGAGCATATTCATGACGTAGCCACCTTATGCTCAGTTCAACACATCATGCAGGAGAACACCGCGTTAAGGTTGTTGGCTATGTCAGTCAAAGGGAAGGCATTACAATGGTTCAGAGGTCTTGCAGCCAACTCAATCATGACATGGGATGCATTAGGTAACAATTTATATCAACATTTTGCTGATAAATCTGATAATCTATCTTTGTTAGAGCAGTTGAGCACCATTTAGAGGGCATTACATGAGCACTTGGCTGATTTCAACTACCGATTTCAGAGAACCTGGGATAGGATTCCTGCAATGGTAAAACCTTTACCAACACATGCTTTTCTATTTTACTTAAAAGCTTTGAATAGTAAGATTTTAGTCATGACTCAATCTATGGGTGGGCTTACACTCCCTAACGCTTATGACATAGCCATTAGAGCTGAGAACTATCTCATCCAAGCTAGAGACATAACCCCTAGACCTCCTATGCCTTTGTTTCTAGAAATACAATCACCTACCCCTACTACTATACCTCCCTTAGCTATTATCTTGCCTGTTCCAGCAATAAGATATCATAACACAGCCCAAGAAGTTGCTTCTTCAGCCCCAAACCAAGAATTTCAATATATTAAAAGTATACTCAAGACCTTCGGGAATGATCTTGTGAGAATTAAGAAGCAAGTAGGTCATGAACGTAAGCCTTATCAAGCCATTTATTAGCAGAACTAGCCAAATAGGCCTGCTTTTCAGAATGATTACCAAGCCCAAAGAAGGAATTTTAACCCTAGGCCATTCCAACCATACAATCCAAACACAGCCAATTCATCAAAGGAACTTGTGCCCCAAAATAATGTTGCCCAGGATTAAGATTGGTGTTATCCATGCAATAAGCCCCATAACCAATCAACATGTACCAATGGAATGAGAAAATAGGCTTTAATGGTTCAAAATAACTATGCTGGTTCATAAAATATTGCAGATCAGAATCAAGAACAACAAGATAATGTGGAAGTTGCCTTTCCAAACTAGTAGAGCTCTGAATTCTATGGTGTGAATTGTCAAGATCAGAAAAATTCTCCTGTTTTGGCTAATACTAGGTCAAAAAAGAGAGCTATGGATTCGGGACAACAAGCTATAAATTCACAGCAACAACCCACAAACAATAGGTAGTTAGTTTCATCAAATGTTAACATTGCAGTGCAGCCTAAAATGCAGATTCTGTAAAGAGGCCAAACGATACCTAGCAAGGAGTAGTCAAGAACTCATTCACAGCCTTTGCAGAGGAAAAATGATGCTACTGTCACAAAAAACCAACAAAAGGTAAATTCTTCATCATTTAATATTGTTGAGCATCTTAAGAAAACCACTGTCAATATGTCAATATTAAATGTTTTGCACCTCCCAAGGCAAAAAGGTTTACTGCAAAATACTTTAGCTGAATTTTCTATTTCTAATGATACTGATCAAAGGGTTGCTAAGGTCGTGCTTGCTAATGATCTGGAGGATAAAAATGAGTAGAAAACTAAAGAGGTAAAGCCTCCTCCATTTTACTTAAGTTTGATTATTGGTGATAAAATCATTTTTAATTGTATGGTTGGTTCTGGTGCCAGTAGTTTAGTCATGCCTAAGAGTTTAGCCATTAAGTTAGGTTTTGTTTATGAGCCTAATCCCCATAAAGGCGTAGTGAAATTAGATGGGTCTGCTGTTAAAACTACCGGTATTATCAAAAATTTTGTTCTTACTTTGCACGCATCCCCGAGTTTTGCTATTCATCAGGATATACATGTCATTGACTTGCCACTGCACTTTTCCATTTGTCTCTCAAGGGATTTCACAACCAAGTTGGGTGGGTTTATATCTTCAAATTGGTCTCATCTTTTCTTTAGAACAAGGTATGGTACAAAGGTGACCATAAAGTTCGAGCCTCTCACCAAAAACCATATCGAACCATATTCACCAAATCCTATAAACGCTAACCTCTATGCCATCTCTGCACTAGAGGAGAAAACCATGACCTCAGATTGCAGCACCCATATAGAAAATATCAATCTAGATGAATGGGCAGCCGAAAATCACGAGCTTGATCCTTTTCATCACACAAATGAGATAGGATTAGGAGTCTATATGATTTGAGAACCTGATTTTGATATGCCTAATCTTTTTAAAGAGGAGGAGTAGTCTATAGAAATAGGAAGTGAGCTTTGGAAGCTTTACTTCGATGGTTCGAGAAGTAGTATTGGTGCTAGAGGTGGGGCTATGTTGATATCACCAGAGGGAGATAATACTTTTCAGCCCACAAATTTTCTTTCAATTGTTCGAATAATACAACTAAGTATGAAGTGTTGGTGCATGGCCTCGAATGGGCCCGCAAAAGAGGTATTAAATGCTTGCAAGCTTATGGTGATTCAGAACTAATTGTAAATCAGATTAGAAATTTAAATGCTGCCAAGAATGATTTGCTTAAGAAATATAAGCATCGTGTATGGGATTTGATGGAAGATTTTGATGCTTTTAATATTGTTTCGATTCCTAGAAATGAAAATAAGCATGCTAATAGGCTTGTTTCCATAGGAGCCTGGTTTGATATTCCTAATGAAATTCATAAAGTAGAGGCACGTCAATATGTAAAAATAGTGGTCAGACCTTCTGTTCCTGACAATAATGTGAGCTGGCAGGTTTTTGACAGCGATGAGAAAATTGTAAATTTCTTGATTGCTGAAGCTGAGTTTGCAGATGGAAACAAACAAAAATGGTAGCAGTAGTATGATGAACAAATTGTCCAGTTGAAGACTAACAAGCTGCCAAAAGGATTGGTGACCTTGGAATCTGTGTTCAATTCAGATGACCAAGTGTGAAAAGACAAGTGTGGCATGACCATTAAGGATGAACATTATGCAGCCATTGAAATCTTCAAAGGAAAACTTCTCAAGCTGGGAAAGGTATGTAATAAAGAGGAACATCAAGCATTTATTCTGTTATGTCAGAAATTTAGTGATGTTTTTGCTTGGGAGTACAAGGATTTGAGAGGTTTTAACCTAGAACTAGCCCAGCATACTATTGAATTAGAACCTGGTGCAAAACCAGTAAGGTAAAAACAAAGACCTCTTAACCCCAAACTAGAACACATTATGAAGGATAAACTAAATAAATTAGTTGAGAGTGGTATTATTTTTCCTATCAAGCACACCTCTTGGGTGTCAAATTTAGTACTAGTTAGGAAGAAAAGTGGGGAAATCAGATTATGCATCGATTTCTGAGATTTAAATAAAGCATCATTGAAGGATCACTACCCACTCCCTTCCATGGAGTAAATTTTGTAGGTAGTTTCTGGTTTTGACATATTTCATTTGCTAGATGGTTACTCAAGTTACAACCAGATTCTAGTCAAGCAAGAGGATCAATTCAAGACAACATTTACCACCAAGTGGGCCACAATGGCCTACAAGAAGATGCCTTTTGGCTTATCCAATGCTGGAGCAACTTTTCAGCAAGTGATGGATATGGCTTTTCACGGCCTTATGAACAAGTTCGTTTTGGCATACTTAGATGATATTACTATTTTTTCCAAAAATGCTAATGAACACCTTGATCATTTGGAGCAGATTTTTCAGAGATGCAGAGAGTTTAGAGTGTCTCTCAATCCGAAGAAGTGTATATTTTTAGTGCACAAAGGAAAAATCCTTGGACATATTGTTTCAAAGCAAGGTATTTCTATAGATCCTGAAAGAGTCTCCGCAATTCTTGAATTTCCATTACCAGCTCACAAGAAAAGCTTGCAAAGCTTTCTTGGAAGAATAAATTTTGTGTGGAGGTTCATACTGAATATTCCAACTTTGCTACAACCTCTCACTTCTATTCTTAAAAAGAATATGCCTTTCAGTTGGACCAAGGAAGGTAACAGAAGCTTTGAGCAGATTAAGGAAGCTCTTGCTGCTGCTCCTACTCTCATTAATCCAAATTTTGACAAGGAATTTCTCTTGTATTCCTTTGGAGGAGTAGATACTGTTTCATTTATGTTATGCCAGCAAAAGGATGAAGGCTTGGAGCAGATTGTAGCATTTTTCAGCCAGGTATTACATGATTATGAGGTGAAGTATTCCTTTGTCGAGAAGCATGTTTTTGCTGTTGCAAGAAGTTTGAAAAAATTTAGGCATATGTTGTTCAACAACAAGATTCATTTGTTGGTTTCTCATTCAACTGTTAATGATTTCTTACTTAACAAAGATATAAATGATAAGCGTGCTGGTTGGATTACCAAAGTAATGGAATTTGACGTTGATATAAAGGTAACCAAGCTTGTTAGAGGCAAAGGTTTGTGTGAACAAATTGCTGGAAATGAAGATAACAACTTAAAAGAAGCTGCAAATACAAATTTAGTGTTAAATAATGATGTTGCAGGTGATGTTCTAGCATCTCCTGCTACTTGGTTGCAACAAATGATACATTATTTGCAAACTGGTGAGTGTCCCGAAGGCTTAGACAGAGCGAAAAGAAGGTATTATAGATTACAAGCCATTCTGTTTGTAATTATTGATGGCATTCTTTATAGGAGAGATTTCCAAGGCATTTTATTAAGATGCATTCAACCTAATCAAGTTGACAAGCTTTTAGCAAAATTTCATGATGGGCCTTCAGGAGGCCATTTTGCTGCAAAAACAACAACTCTAAAAATTATGCGAGCTAGTTATTACTGGCTAGATCTGTTCAAAGATGCTATTGCTTGGATCAGAAAATGTGAGAAATGTGCTTTATTTTCTAGAAAACAGAGGCTTGTAGCTTTGCCCCTGCATTTGATTCAGGTAGAACAACCCTTTGCCAAGTGGGGCTTAGATTTTATTGGTCCTATCAATCTGCCTTCAAGTGTGGGTCATAAGTGGATACTTATTGCCATAGATTATTTTACAAAATGGACCAAATTTGTCACTTTGAAAGAAGCAAACAAGACTTTTGTACTTAATTTTTATCAAGATCTCGTATCAAGATTTGATGTTCCAGATTTAATCATTTCTGACAATGGTTTGGTTTTTATTGGTTTGAGGATTTTTGATTGGTCAGTTAGAAATAACATTTACTTGAAAACGTCTTCTAATTATTATCCGTAGGGCAATGGTCAGGCAGAATCTACAAACAAGAATTTGATTCAGATAATCAAGAAGACTATTGAGGATAATCAAAGGACACGACATGAAACTTAATTAGCCCTTTGGGATGATAGAATAACCCCTAAAAGAGCCATTGGTTGTTCACCTTTTGTTCTAACTTATGGTAAAGAAGCTAAGTTACCTGTTTCCATTGAGTTACCAACTTTAAGTTATGTTAAGGAGCCAGAATTGTTGAAGGAACAACCTCTTGAGGTGAGATTTGCACAACTAGTAGAGCTAGAGGAAACTAGGAAAGAAGCTTTAAGACAGTTGGAGATACATCAGGCTCAAATGAAGAGCTCTTTTGATAAGAGGGAAAGACCACATGAGTTCATTGTTGGAGATCTGGTTTCAAATGGAATGAGTTTAAAAGCAAACCTGGACAACATTCCAAATTTGATGCAATTTGGGACGGACCTTATGTGATCATAGAGTGCAAGGAACACAACGCGTTCCAACTTTCTAAGTTGACTGGAGAGGTGTTGTCTATCCCAGTTAATGGGATCTATCTAGAGAATTTCCTCTGAGATAAGTTCTATCCTGTAGATAAGTAGAGTAGTATTGCAAATAAGTGTGTTTTGCACATTTACTTTCAGTAGTTTTGTTTCCCCTAAGCGCTGCTGTGCATGTTCTATTGGCCATCAAGGCCTGCTAGTTTTCTTTCAATTCTATTTAATTTTGTTTTTCTGCTATTTGGAGTGTTGCTGTTCAGGTTTCTGAGTTTCATGAAAGGGCAGATTTGACTCTGTGCCCAATGGAGTGATTTAAGGCAATTGACCTATGCTTAGTACGCAAGAATTTAGCGGAAATAGCCAAAATGTTACCAATTTTTTGCTACAACTCAATTGGTGGAGCTGGATTAAATAATGTTATATTTAAAGGTGGAAAATAAAGTTATTTCTACATATGCTAAGTGCTGATTGCATCTTGTTTATCATTTTATAAGTGACAGTTATGAATTGAGGTTAGGAAAAAGAGTTTCAAGAATTGTTTATCATGTTACAATCAAATGAAGTACAAGATTGACCATTCAATAACAAAGCATTTCAATTGATTTCTTTTATTTCATAAAGTGATTCATATTTACAAAATTTCATTTGACTGTGAGAATTCAAATGATAGTACAAATTTGCATTGAGATGCATTTTTCTTTTCAAAATAAAAAGCATAAGATTGAAATCAAATATCCACACAAGCCATGGATGGGACTATCACAGTGCATCATAAACAACACACTATACTATGGAAGATGCATAAAAGGAAAAATCACATAAGTATAAACATAATCATCATTGCCTGATTAATTGACGACCAACACAGAAGTGGTGCACCATTTGTCTTCTTCGAGCTCCATTGACCTATAGGAAGGAAGAGGGGGATGTCAGAGGCTCCGACTATAAATATACCTCCATGAACCATCAACGATAATGTAGTATGCTACTAATCATGCACTAAAACAATCAAGAGAAGTGCAAAAACATAAGCTGAAAGAGATATATCAAACATGATCATATATTGTTTTATGCTAACATCATTTTTTTCTTTGTGCAAGTCTAGGGAAAATCATGAAGTTGATTATCATTTGAAGATCAAGCATGCAGAGGAAAATAGGCTCCCACAAGGGTAGAACTCGACATGCTGCCCCTTATCCATTACAAGTGGGCTGAGATAGAAATTGCAATCATCATATTCATCAAGAAAGGAAATGCAACTGAAAGAGTAAAGCAGAGTTCATTCATCAACCCATCAAGCCAACTATTCATTCATAGCAGTCAAAAATGTTTCTGAAAGCTACAGGTGGACAATTAATTTAAATCAGCTTGATTAATTCAATTGAGTACATTCATCTTAAACATTGTTGTATGGTTTATTTTATACTATAGTATTATGAGTCATCATGTTCATGATATTATGCAAGGTTCAACAATTTCCTTTTTCTCAATCAAGGATAGTGAACAGGCATACCTAATGCCTCAATGAAGAGAATTTTTTTAGTTTTTATCTCAGAAGAAAACAAGTGCACGAAACAGTTTTATTAAATGGAGCATAAAAATGCATGAAGAGTGCTAGGTAGAGGAGAATAATTTTAAAAAAGGATAGTCAAGCGTGGAGACATGCAAAGGAGTTCCAGATTTCAATCATAATAAGGAGATAAGATCAATACAGTGACCAGTAGCCAACTGATTAGTAAAATGAAGTGAATGATTCAACAAGACAACCAGTTTCAGTTTGCTTGAGAATGCAAAATACCTCGCTGTTTTGAAAGGAGGACAATCAGAATACACTGTTTGGACATTTGTGTTGTTCTATCATTCAATGGTTTTTTTCATTTAAGCTATACTTTCAAAAAATTCACAATTATCAAGCAAGATTTCAAGGATTCATATACATAGAGTCATTTTCAGAACAAACAACATGTATGCATTGAACATGATATGGATGAAGGTTTGGGGTGCATCCATGAAGATCATAACTATGAGAGACTAAAGCAAACAATAGTCTATAGGTTCAATCAAAAGGAGTTCTGTGTGCAAGGAAAAACATCATTATAATAGTAATTGAAAATGTAAACATAAGATACCTGAAGGTTCAGTATATTTAAGGTACAGGAAGCCGTATGAAAGTTTAAATTCAATATATTTTGTTTCAGAATCTCATAAATTCATTTGAGGATTTTCAACATAACACAAAGGATGTGTGTTTTCCTTTTGAATATCAGTTATCATGGTGGGCTTTTGAAAAAATATGAGCTTTACATAGTGTTCCATGGCTATGCTGGAATACAACAGAAAGTATATTCAGATAAGATTGTTCTTCAAAATTTAAAATACCCATATGAAGGAAATTCATAGTTTCAGAATGTGTAAGGAAATGCCATTATGGGTCAAGCCCAAATTTTACACAGATATCAAAATATATAGATTGATGTTTATTCTTCATACACTCACATTGGGGTTGAGTTTAAAGACATATTTAATGCCATTTCCAGGTTACCCATATGGGACTTCTACAAATAAATGAAATAGATGCTTTCTCTTATTTCCAAAGTCGCCCATGAGAGAGTTTTATAGGAAACAACAAAAAATAGAATAAATCATGGTGAATCGTGTTCCAGAAACACCGTTTTCCTCAAAATACAACTTACCCACATAGGGATTTCAACAGAAAGGCAAAAGAATGTATTTTCTTTAAAATATCATATACCCATGTGGGATTTTGGCAAAATACAAAGGATTTATACAATTCCCTCATGGTTGAGTTTGAAGGCTCCAGAGGAGGGAATATTTTTGCAAAACAATGAATGCGCACGTCTGGTTTTGTTTTTGAAAGTGCAAAAGAGCAGGAAAATCATGATGGGTCAAGCTCAAAATACTCAAAAAGCTCTTAACAAGTATACATGGTGCGGCTTGGAGAAGATCTTTTAGCTCTTGAATGGTATATCATTTCACAGTGAGAGGAAAGATCATGTAAATTCCATTAGATTTGAGGTTACCTAAAGTAAAATGACAATCAAATACATGGAAATCTCTACAAAAATTCATATTCGAGCTCATACATGGCATGACCTGTAGATTGCCTTTGAATTTATAAATAAAAATGACATCTTGCTGGAGTATATGAAGCTTTTAAGCTTCTATTTCATGAAAGGAGTTTCCAAAGGAAGAATCAAGGCTTACCATGCGTGCTAGAGGAGACTAAGCAAACCATGATCAACTCTCAAAAGCTTCAATATGCAATAGTAAGCTCCCACAATGAAGATCAAAAAACGCAGATGCAAGAGAAGGGAACAACAAAGCCAGAATACATTAGAAGTTGTATGAGTGGCTACGGACAAGACCAAGAATTCTATGTAAAAAAACAAAGCAAAGAGTTTGAGAGAACTCACAAGAAATTCACAAGAGACTCTTACCATTAGAAGACATGAAGATTCAATGGAAGTCATGGTAATGGAGCTCAAATTTCCCTCAATCATTCAAACCCTAGCATGCATGGTGGCGGCGGCTGCAAAACTTTCCTTCCAAAATTCTTCACTTGTGAAATGATGCAAATAGTAGGCTTTCCTTGTGTTTTGTTCATTAGGGGTTCACAAACCCTAAGTCAACTTAGGGGTATTTTGCCTAATATTTTTACATAATATCAAAATTTGAAGCTTAATACCTTGAGGGGCTGAATTCTCATATGCTTAGGTTGACTTTGTTTAAGTCCTTAGGGCTTGTGATTTTTATATTAACATTCATACTCATGCCTTAGTGAAAATTGGAGATTTAAATATCCTATATTTTATTGATTTTGTGAGAAATCAATAAAAATTGCAAGATGATTTTTCTTATGACTTAGGGTTGTTATTTTTCAATTGATTTTTTAAGAAATTAATTAATATTTTGATAAGAGAGATGCCTTGTAACCTTTATGATTTTTTGAGAAATTCAAGATTGTAATGGAGATATAAGGTTGTAATATTTTGCAAAAGATTTCAAGCAATCTTTAATTGCAAAATTAGTCAAATTGTGAAATCTGCAACTATGTAAAGCAAAGATAAAGTAGATTGTTTTTATCCTTTTGCTATTTTTAGCAGCTTGTTTTTATTTCTGCCTTGGTTCGGATTTGAGTTTCCTGCTGGATGGATAAGGTGCTTTATTTTCTTTTAAAGTATATTTATCCTATTTTTAGAAGTTGAACAGTATGAGCATGGAAACAATGTGTTTTTTCTGCTTTTATGCAGACTTTTGAGACAGTTTGGTACCTTTTCCTTGAGTTTTTCTTGTGAGCTCAGATTAGGGTTTCTAGAGGGTTATATCTTGAAGAAACTTAGTTTTTCTTCTGCTTCTTCAATTCAGATTACACTTTCTTGCTCTTAGCATTTTGATCTTGTAAACTCATTTGTACTCAGTTCAGACAGATACTTTCTTTTAGTTTCAATAAAGCAATAGAGTTCTTCTCATTTCTTGTCACAACCTTGTAACAACAGTTTGATGTCTTTGTGTTTTCAAATTTGAAGCCTTATATGTCTTGCTTTTATGAGTCTTTGCATAGAATTTCATGTTTTCAGGTTGCATGATGTATTCAATGCCTTCGAATCTTCATGCAAATTACTGATGAAACCATGTACCAATGAGATTGTGAGAGCTATTGTAATAGAGGAATTGTTGTGAGTGGTAAAATCTAGATTTTTTAGAAATAACAGTTAATCATCAATTAGTGTTAAATTTCATTTTCAAGCTATCCTTCTATCCCTTTTCCTAGAAATCACTTAGAATAATATTTATCATTTGGAGAACCAGCTCACTCTGGAGATTCATTCTTGCAATGAGTTACCCACAACTCAAGAACATTTCCATGTGTCAATAGATTTTTGAACTTTCAATTTTAGTAGGGTGCAAATCTATTTGATAACATAGACCATCATTTTCAGGTCAGTGTTTTAATTGCTATAAGTATGGTCATAAGTCAAGTGAATGCAAAATTGTGATGAACAACTTTCATAGAGATGTCATATGCTATGCATGCAATAGATTTGGACATATTGCTAACCAATCCATATCAAGACAAAGTCAGTGGAACAATTGGTATGGACAGAGAAATGTTGTGTGCTACAACTGCAACTAATTTGGCCACATCGCTAGATTCTGTTGGAATAGAAGAGGTTTGGTAAAACAAAACATGCAACAGGATGTTAAAGGGAAAGGAAAATTTACTAATGATATGATAAAAAAATAGATGCAAAAGAAATGGGTGAAGAAGAATCCCTCTATAGAAGGAAATGGACCTGCACCAGAAGCAACTTCTGGTAGTTCCTCAGGGAATTAATTTTAGGTCTCTTGCATAGGGGGAGCTATTAACAAAAACTCTCAAAACCCCCTCTTGTAGGTGAATGATACTAGAACCCGAATATGTCCAGTAGGAGAGTTGACACTTTTCAGATATTGTTTGACTAGTTAGAAGTATTAGTGAAGCATATTGGCGATTCACATCAGAGTCATCTATCTCGGTGCTTGAAAGGAAGAAAACTGGATGAGTTAGGGCAAGAGCATTTATTGCAAAATAAAAGAGTTAGGTATGTGGAAAATAAAAATAATGGCTTCAACCCTCATTTGTCATATTACATTTGGAGAAAAGCATTTTGGAGAGCTCTGAGGTGATCATTACAAATTTGTGGAGAGATTCAAGCATAAAGGATAATTTGCAATCAAATTCCATTTTCGTCCCCAAAAGGTATTTATTGAAAACCTATAAATTTGTGTGATTGCAATCATGTATACTCCTCTGGTAGTTGAAGTTAAGGATAGGCAATGTCCAAAGTTCAAATGGCATCTGTATAAGTCCATAGATACATAACCCTTAGGTGCATTTTCATCGGTGTCAGACGAAGTCATGCATATTGAGGATATTAGGGCTTATGTGCACACAAACATTGAAGATTTGGGAACCTTACATTTGTTGGATTTGTACACTCATCATATAACTCAAGAAGATCTTACTGTGAAACCAAAATTCAAAACCCTAAAAGATAAGAAATTTGTGCAATTTACGAAATTCCCCGTATTCGAAGAAGACGAATGGGTTCAATATTTGTTGAGCCGTGTCCATGATGAATTCATGTGGTTGGATGTGTCATTCAAAATCACCAAAGAAGCTATTTGTGTAGTTGTAGGACTAAATTCCGTTGGGAAGCTTCTAGCTTTGAAGTCTATAAATAATGATAAGGTTATTGAAGCGACAGGCTCAAAATGGGATAGAAGGGCAATGGCAATAGATGATATTGCCGTAGTGGATTTAAAATTTGCATCAATGATTATCAACTAGAAGATTTATCATTTAAGCCCAAAGAATTCTGTATTTGGCACAACTATTTATGCAACATATGAAATGGTCAAACAAAATGTAGACTATGATTTATGTGAACTGCTCAGAAGCCAGTTAATGGAGAATTTGGGAAAAATCAAGAAGGATAAGAAGAACACATTCAAGTATGGTAACTTGTTGATATGTTTATTTTTTACTTCTCGGGTGAAGTACCAAGAGCTGGTAAATTTCAATGGTGTAATGATATGCCGGTAGTTGTTCAAATATGCAATATGTTATGTGGATTGGGTGACAGATAGGCCCGCAATACAATCCTGTGGGGATACTTCAAAAGTTTTCAAAATTTAATGTATGCCAAAGAAAGAATTCCTGCAACAATCATGGAACAATACAATGACTCTATTTGCTTCATGGTAGACAATGACTAGTGCCATATGGAAGCCGCTAATCCTAGAATAGTTTGGATCATGCCTATGGGTTATGAAGTAGATGAGAACATTATGAGGATGTATGCAGAACACCTGCTAAATTTGCCACTAGATCAGGGTGAAGAAAGGTTTGGTACTTATGCAGAGAAAGGCTTACAAGTTCACTCAGAATTGAAAAATCCCATGATATCCATAAGGGTAAGAAAAGTGATAGAAGCCCTTGTAGAGAGTTTTGCCATACCTATGCATCAAATAAGAGAAGTGAGGAGATAAAGAGAAGAAGCTGAAGTAGCTAAGGAGAAAGAAAAGGCAGAATCAGCTGGTCCAGGAGCATCTCCTACTCACACTAGAAGCTCCTCTGCTGTTAGAAACTAAGATCATACATGCAAACCAAAAACCCTTCCACATAAGAGAAAATCAGAAAAAGCAAAGCTATTGCAAAAAGATGTGCAAAATATTATTATTCACTAGTTCAATAATTACATGAGATGATTTTCTTTATAAAATCAAGTATGCATAACCCTAATCTTATCTTGAGCAACAAGATAGCTCAACAAGATAAGGATCATAATAATTAACCTAGGAATTAAAATATTACCTAAGTAAAGTTATGCAAGTGTAATTAAATATTAATTACACTAACACCCCCCCCCCATAAGTGCAACTTAGGGAGACTAAAAAAGCATGCATCTAAAACTAAGATGAATGCAATAAAGCATGAATGGGTCTCGAAAATAAGGCCTGATTAGGTGACTATGTACAAATGCAATAATGAGGTAGAGAAGGAAAACCCAGTGGGACAAAACCCCCCTACAATGAGATGACTATTGCAAAGAAGCACTAGAAGAACACTGTGGAGTAACATTGGAACCACAATCCGACAAGCAAGGAAAGATACTTTTTTCTACAAGAAACAAAAGAAGAATCATAATAATGCGACAACAGAACCAATGCCATAGAACACTAGAAAACTCACAAATTGGAACAACCCTGGAATCTATGAAGCAATAGTAGATGGAATGATGACAGAATCTGAAAACCATGAATCTCGATGTCAATGCCAAATTGAGACTAAAACTCTTCCATGGGAACAAGTACCATAAAGACTCTAGAACATTAACCATAAAAAAATGGCCCTTAAATTAAGAAGGATATGAACCAATGCGGATCAAGAACCATAAACTCCCAATCTAAAGTGTGAACTGATGTGAATCTAATATGTGTCAAGCTAGAGAAAAAATGTGGCCAAAAGAAACTAAGAAACTAGATATAACCCATGCGAGTTGTCAACAAATCAAGATGAAGATCAAAGTGCATGCACACTCTAATCAGATTATTATGCAAGAAACCCCTCCTGATGGAACTTTATCTTAGTTCGTTTATTACAATAACCCAATTATTGTAAAAGGAGAGAATGCTAAACATGCATAAACAGAAAATAAAATGATGTGGTACTGAAATGGAGTGAAAATATTCAAGTTTCACCCTTCCAACTACCAAAACATTCAAGTAATCTCCAAAACACCCATCAGGAAAAATTTGGAATAACGATCAACCTAGGACATATATAGAAAAAAGTGCATGGACACCAAAATAGAGCTCCTCAATACCTTTCCAACGCCACAAAGAAGGTGAAAATTAGATATCGTAGCAAAAAGTTATGAGCTCGGAAGCCATAAATAAACATATAAATTAAAACAGAAATAAATGTAGCTAAATAGAAAAATATTGAAAAATAAACTACACCACAGGATAGTCCTCAAAACCAGCTTTTCGGTGATATCTCATTTTCCCAATTTTGATACTGTATGCCCAAGTTATGCCAAAAATAAAAAAATAGCTCCTTGAAGGTAAATTGGGGTTAGGAGAGGGCAAAGAGGGCCAACCATACAATGATGTCATGCTAACATCATCAGTTCTTGAGCATAAATTTGACGGCCTAGAGGCCTCCGGGGAAAAAATGTGCCCCCCTGTTGGAAAAAATTTTTGGCCACCAGTATATTCTCCCTATGTCAGAATATTCTGTTGCTCATGGTCAGTTGGGTGCTGGGCTCTGAGCTCCTAGTCCTCCAAGGGACCTACATGAACGTTGGGTTCGGCTAGGGGTTGGGAACATAGTGCCCGGTCCCCCATATGACTGGGGCCTCTTTGTTGGAGCCCATGGGAGCTATGCAGACCGATAGAGGAAAGCGGCAGTGGTGGCGGGTTGGAGGCCACCTGATGGCCGCTTGGTGGCCACCGAGTGGGGCGTTTTTGCAAAACTGGGAGCGTTGCCACAAAAATTGATAAGCCTCCTTTTTAAATTTTTTTTTGATTTTCGAGCCTCAGGAAGCAAGCTAAACCTCCCTGGTAAAATTTTTTTGCCTCAAAATCAACTTTCTCCAAAATTGACAAAATGAAAGGTGATTCTAGGGTTTTTGGCCACTGCAAATGCAATGGTGACCTTTGTTTATGCCCGAAACGCTCCAAAAATTTGGCTACCTCCAGAGCTTCCAAAAAATCACCAAACTTGAAATCCTCATAGATCTGGAAAATGATGACCAAAATCAGAAAAATAAAAGACAATCCTGACTTTTTCCAGTGCTTTGAACCCACTGGTGAAGCCCAATCTAATCCAAAATGCTACATAGATGAACTCAAGACATGAAACCCTTGCAGAATCCCAAAAAAAATCTGCAATGATTTTATCAAAAATCTGAGAAGGGGCTACAAAATCAAGGCTTTGATACCATGTCAGAAACCAAGATCAGACATGCAAACCAAAAGCCCTTCCACCTAAGAGAAAATCAAAAAAAGCAAAGCTATTGCAAAAATATGTGCAAAATATTATTATTCAGGAATTCAATAATTACATGAGATGGTTTTCTTTATAAAAGAAAGTATGCATAACCCAAATCTTATCTTGAGCAACAAGATAGCTCAACAAGATAAGGATGATAATAATTAACCTAGGAATTAAAATATTACCTAAGTAAAGTTATGCAAGTGTAATTAAATATTAATTACACTAACATCTCCAACTCAGTCAAATCAAGTTGAGGCTTCCAGAAAAAAGACATAATAATAAAAGCACAAGAGCTTACAAAGCTATGTCTGCAAATGAAGAGGAATAAACTGATTCAAAAGAATTAGTAAGGGAGATAAAGGCTACTGGTACTCATGCTGTCAAATTGAATAAGAGAAAATATTCCGGGAAAGGAGAAGAAGCAAAGAAAAAGGCCAAAGTTGACAAACCTAGTATGTCTCTTGAGGAAGTTGAGAATGCAGTAGTGAAAGATGGAAATCTCAAGCCACTCTATGATTGGTATGAGTCCTTTGATGAATTCGGTAAGAAAATTCTTGAAGAACAACAATAAAGCATATGATTGTTTTTCGTAAAACTCTTGTTGAAATCATGTTTGGTTTTCCTGCAAGTTTGTATAATGCTTTAGAGTCTAGGAGGTCAAGCGCCTTATCAAAAGAAGAAAATCTGAGGAAGAGATTCCCAATAGATTTGTGCTTGGAAATGACAATTGAAGAAATGGATTTATTCCTTGAAAATGCTAAAAAGGAATTTAGAAGCAAAACAAGGGTAAACAAGCTTATGATTGGTGAAACTGACGCTATTGTCAGAGAAGCTAAGGAAATTTTGGAAGAACTTTTGTCAAAAGGATAAGATTAAAATTGAGGAAGTAAATGTTCAAAGAAATGAAGAAGTGAATGTGGAGGTAAATGAATTAGGAGAAGAGAATGTGAATGAGGAAAACACGAATGTGTTTGATCCTCCAGAGTTTGAGGATATTCTGACTTCTCTTGATATGAAAGATACAGAGACACCTATTGTAACTAAGGTCCCTGTTGAAATGCTAGCTAAGGAAAAGGAGGTGCATACTGTGGAAATTGAAATGCCTAAAGTCAATCCTAAAGCAGAATCCAAGGTTGAAAAGGAAAAGGAGCAAGAAATCAAAATAGAGGAAGTGAAGGAATCTTTATTCGAGCAGCAGGAAGAGTTAGATCCTGAGTTGGATGAAAGATCAATTAACCTATCTACTCTATCTATAATTCAGATGATGAAGGTCACTAAAATTGCTCAAGCCAAAGCTAGTGAAAAGATACTGAAATCTCACATAGAAGACAGTGAACTGCTTAAGCTTGCATCTGGAGTCTTACAGAAAATAATGCCTACTTATGATGTGGACCCATCAGGTTCCTCCTCGGGTGAGTTAAAGAAGCTAATAAGTTATGTAGATTCTCATTTTGAATCTTTTTTGAAATAAAATTTGGTTAAAGTGAAAAAGGAGTTCCAGGAGAAGAGAGTTGGTAGTCTAAAATAATTAATTGCCAAAGAAAAAGCTCTGTTGAGTACTTGCATACATAATATTCAAGGTACTATGTTTGAAGGAGGAAAAGTATACAAATCTTGCTTGGTATTGTCAAAATTTATTGAAACAAATGAAAATAAGATGAAGGATATTGAACAATAGTTGGTCACTATTTCCAACACTTTTGTCCCTTTAGCCGATAGTGTTTGTAATCAAGAAAATCGGGTAATGTCTCTGCTCAACCAAATAAAGAGTCTGAAATTTGAAAATGAAAGGATTATTGGTAGAGTATGTTAACTCAAGGGACTGATAAGTCCAAATATTGAGATGATGGTAAATGCTCTAAAAGAAGCTAAATATTCTACCGCTTTTGATCCGGTAAGTCTCGAAGCAACATAAACCTTGTCATATCTACTCTATGGTCATATAACCATTTTGGAGAGTTTGAGAAGTATTTGGGACTCAAACTTAAGTGAGCTGAAGAATAACTTTGCAGATGTCTTCAAATTTTTGTAAGTATCAATAGTTTTTGCAATTTTGGATTCCCCAATTATGTCATTGTTGTCAAATGGGGAGAGATGGCAGCAAAAAATGCCTTAACATTCTTAGGGGGAGTAGTATTCTGAATTTTGGCAGTGTACTTATCAGTTTTGACACTTAGTCATTTTTCTCTAAGTGTTTCCATCAACACCAAAGGGGGAGATTGTTGGTATATGGCTTCCAGTGTTGTCATTGATGGCAACTAAAGTCATCTTCATGGTTTGCAGATCTGTATCTAGTCATTCTGGCAAATAAAGTGCAATACTGTGTGTTACCGGCAGAATATCTAAAGAACAGGGTATCCAGTCAGTCAGTCAATCTGTCTACTTCACTGAATCATCGTTTTGTGTTGTGGGCTCTTGGAATTGCTTGATGAACACGTATATTATCTTATTACTAAATTTTGTGGTGTTGCATTAGTGGTAGTATGAGCTTGGAGGTCCAATAGGATGTTTTACGTCTATTTGTTTGTTGTAGCCGACTCAGTGAATGTGGCGCATTGTGGATGTGTAAAGTGGAATTATTTAAAATTCCTTTATGTTCAAACATTTAATTATGGGTCTTAGCTACAGTCTAGCCGATGGTGTTAGATCCACATTGAAAAACCAATTGTGATTTTGGGCCGACAATAATATTTCCAAATTTTATTAAGGCTGACCTATAGTGATTGTATTTATAGTTGTGGATATATATAAGAGATTCGATATATCATTTGAATGGTGAGAAAGTAGTGTGGTGGTGTGTTGCAATCATCAGGAAGAGCGATTAGGTGATTATGCACAGTTTCACTTGTGCATTAATATTTTTGTAGTGCAAATTGTGCAGAGCATAGCATAATTGTTGAATAAGTTTGAAGGATCACAGATTGTCATCAGAGCTAAAATAGAATTGTAATTAGGCATTGTGGATGCTATTCCATCAGTTCACTCTTTTGGATTTATTCCAAATATTTGTAGGTCAGTGAGCCCATCCATTTGGAGCAGTGAGCTTGAATGCAAGTGCATTCCCATTTTGTACTTCTTATTTTGGGTATACTCATATTATATTGTGGATTGGCCATCCACCATGGTTTTTCCCCTAGCAGGGTTTCCACGTAAAAATTTTGGTGTTATGGTGTTGAGATTATTTTCTTTTTGTTGATGCATGTTTCTTTTATTGAATGGTTAAGTAAGTTAAATCATAGAACAATAAAGTTGAATATTTTCTCAACACTAATTCACCCCACTCTTAGTGTTGCTTTTTTCCAACATATTCCTTTTTTGCAACAAACTTTCAACAAGACTTCTTGTGCAGGTTTTGAAAGTGTGTTTGTTTGGAAGAATATGAACCCTTGATTCTTTTCTTGATGCATGTGATTATTGATTCTCAATCCATTGATGAGAATCCTTGATCCATGTTTCATCTTTCCTCCAATTTTTACCATTGATTAGCTTTTTCAATCTTAGCCCTTCATTTCTCATTTGTCCTCCTATAAATAGGTCACTATTTTGAGACAAATGGATCCATCTTTTAATAGCAAAATTATGTTGTTAAAATCACTCTCATTGTGCACTCACATTTCATGTTTTAAAAGACATTTTAGGTTAATTTATTGCATCATATTAGCTTAGCTTCCATTAATGGCTTCCATGGTAACATAGGTGCATCCATTTAGCATGTTTGGTAATTAGGGTTTTGAATCTTTTGAGCTTAAACTCCATTTAGAATAGATTTTCATACACCCATATCAATCATATTAGCATATATCATGTTAAAATAGCTTTCATCATGTTAATTTAGCTTTTAAATCATTTTTTCATACACATCTATCATCGGTTTCATCAATTCTCTTCAATAGAATTGATTGAAACAAGCTCATTTATCCATGGGATTGGGAAAGGGTTGCCATTCCACATAAATGCAACACCACTCCCCCAATAGGATAAGTTTCAATGGATTAGAATACGTGTTTTTGAAGCCTTCGTATTTTAATATGTTATTTTTAATTGATTCTTAGTTTATTTTTGCATTGAATGATCTTATTGGACTAAGGTTTAGTGGCTTAAATACACTTGGAATCCTCATGGATCAAGTGTAGTCAGCCTATACTAAGTCATTGGTGACATTTGGCACTAGAAGGAGGGCATGAACTAATCAATATGACAAATTTCCTGTTGAATCTTTATTTTGCTTATGTTTTTAGGTACAACGATGCTATTGAAGATTTACCGACACATTTGATGGCACGTCGCTATACAATGATGCACTTGGGTTTTTGTTTTAGCAACACATAATTAATTTAGCGATGCATTATTGATTCCATCACCGCACATTTAAATAGAAATGCTAAGCTAATTTTTTATTGTGGCTTAAATTTTTATTTAGTGATGCAATTGATATATCGACACATTTGATGTCATTGTTTACTATAGAGTGACACATCTAATTTTTCAATATAGCAACACAACTTCAATACAACAACGCTATTGATGAAATTCAATGACACAATTGATTTCAACATCGTGATTTACTAGTAAATAGAAACTAAACCTAAAGTTTAACATGTGCTTTAATTTTTTACTTTATCTAATTGCTAACATGTCACTGACTTCTCATTTTGGGTTTTTAGGTTATTTGGTTTTGCAGGTCTGGACAATAAAACTCAAAGTGAAGGAGCATATTACCATTTGAATATAATTGTAACAAGTGTTTTGACACCTATGGGGAAGTTATAACCCATTTATGATGCTTTTATTTCATGTTTTAGGACAAAACTAGATTTATTTTTGGGCTTTAAAATGAATGTTTAAATTGGTTAAAACTAAACCCTCACATCATTATGCTTCTTGGTTTAAAATTGAGCAACACAACTTCCACACTTCAAATTGGTGCTTAAAATGAACTCATTTTTCTATGATGGATTAAAATGAACATGTGTCTAAATTGCTTGAGTATCCTTTCCATGCGTATCTAATCCCCTTACACTTCATGCGATCTTGGGTGAAGAGAAACACACAAGTATACCTTTTCTTATTGGAAGTGCTTATCCTCTCCCCTTGCACCTTTTGGAAATCTTGGGTGACGAAAAGCATTTTATGCTTCAAACATGTATTACCTTTAGAGGGAATGTCTCCCAACTTGTGAGAGGGAATGACCCAAGCAGTGCTTTCATTTTGGTTTGCTATATAAATAATTGGTTGTGACTAAAGTCATTAACTGGTTGGTTGTGGTTGTCCCATATTGATGAATGTCTCCCTTAGTATCCTTGTGATGCATTAAAACCCTTAGATTTTTCTAAGGGTTGGGAGACCTCTTAATTGAGTGAATCACCACATATGACACCAGTTTATCCTGAATATGGTCATTAAAATCCTTTTTTGTAGTGGCTAACCAATTCCAATTCTGAAACGTATTTTAAGGTAGTGCATTGGAGTAGCATCGCTCTAAGAAGTTACCATGTCTGGTTTGTGATTGAGGCAATAAAGAAAATGGGGAAGGGATTCCTTTGCTTTCCGTGTCAAGATGTTACATTTCCTTGAAATAGCCTACTTTTCCATTTCATCTTCACAGATTAATCTCTCTTCCAATGATGGTAAGCCTTCTAATAAATACATACCCGCTCTATCTATGATTTTAAATGCTTGATAGTTAGTTTAAAACTTGCTTGGTTACAAAACAATTACAAACAAACATCAACATTTCATTTCAAAATTTCAAACCCTTTGGTCTAAGTATGGATACCCTTTGACTAAAATCTTGATATTGATGCTCCTTCTAAGGATTTATTCTTAGAGACTTCTAAATATTTTGGTTTACATCTCAATTCATACTTCCCAAAGTTAACCTAGGTAACTATTCCCCTAACTTCATCCTTTTCACAAAATGGACTTTGTGAAATTTATGATGTTTTTGACATAGACATTCAGTTTGAACTTAAGCAAGAAAAAATGTTTGTGGTAAAAAGAAACTCATTTAAGCATGATAAATTGACAAATTGAACCCCACATGACCATTTGACATATGATTGCTCCAATTGAAGAACCTAACCTTACACCCGCTATCATTCAACCAAAATTTGAACTAATTGAGGGAGAACAAACATATATAATTAGTAATTTTAGAAGCTTCACTTTTGAAACAAAGGAAACACCCATCCAATGAAGAAACACAACATACATCTTAGATGAACAAGCCAATATTTTGGCCAAACGACCCATATTACCACTTCTGCATGGCAATAAATATCCTCTTTTCCATAATCGTATGCTTCTCTAAATGATCTCTCGTAAAATCAAAATCCCCAAGAGAAGGTCTACATGTCGTCACTTCAAACTTAGGTATCATAGTCCAAAAGCTATCAAGATACACCTTGTGGCTCTTTACCGTAACAAGAACATCTTGGTAAGGAATTTTTATAGACGTGTTTCAATGAATGACCCAGACATGTATGCTCAATATGAGCCCCTCATTTAATTCAACATTAGTCTTTTGGATTTGAACACTTTAGAGGTCTAGCATGTTTCTCACCACATTGGTCTTATCAAATAAAAGGTTCACTCGAGGTCAAAATTTGTTCAAACATTTCATCCACGCCTTCACTAAAAATCATCCTTCCCTTCACCAAACTTTGCAAAAAATTTGAACACACCAACACTTTGGACTTAGACATCTATCAACCCAAACCCTAACTTAGCTACTTTGTATGTGAAATGGATCCTTTTCCATGCACCTAGTTAAGTTAGTTATCCTCTTTGGACTAGTTTATCTTGAAGGTCATGAGTCTACCCTAAAGATTCACAAGTTCATAAACATCGTTTATCCAAACATCAAAACATCAAACTTAAGTCAAAAGTGTTGTCCCAAGTTTACAAAGATCACTCCCCATATCATTCATCTTTTCATCTCCCATTACCATCATTGCTCCAAAAATACTTAGAGCATCCCTTTTACCTAGATTTGAGTCAACTAGAGAGTTTAAACATTACAAATCTCAACACAACTCTCCCATAGGTGACCCAAAATTTATGGTAAAGAAAAGATCACAACACAAGAGAATCATGGAGAAAACCAAACTCACATTCACCTCAAGTAATCCCAATCCTCAATAATTTGATCCAAGAATTCAAGTTACCCCATTGCAACAACCCTCGTCTCCATGAAGACCATACGAGATAAAAGATGTTACGAGTAACCCATTTGAACTTACTAGGGAAGAAATCATAGAGTACGAACAAGAACATCAAGCCATAGAAAATGTGGCTCCAATTTCCCCATCTTTTGTTGCACAACCTTTGATGTAAGGTTTAACAACTCCATCTCAAAACACCACTTGGACACCTACCTTTGGCACTCCTATCATTCTCGTACACCCATTACATCAAAATAAATCACTTACACTTCATGAATCCATGAAAACCTCAACATATCAAGGTCATCCATCTTCATCCATCCCCACAAGTACAAAAAGTGTGCCCAAAATCAGGCAAGGTAGTATAGGCCAAGTGTCTCAAATAGATCAACAAGGGCATGCCAACACCCTAGCAAAAAGTCAACCATTAATGAAAATAAGGACATCTTTATCAAGACTCCCAATTGGTTTATCTACACCATTGGTTTTACAAAATAGATCCATCCCATACATTAATATCGACCCAAATAAAAACAACCCCTTGGTCACAAACCCCATCAACCAAGGTACTACCTTGATCCCACCTCAAGTACAACAAGGGAAGCCCCTACTCTTTGACCAAGGGAACTTTTTCGATCAATTGCAAGGGTTGAGCATGCCATTTCCATCACAATATCTAATGGACCCATCATCATCTTTCCCCACAACTCCTCTCATCATGCAAAATCAAATGGGAGCTCAAGTTTACATTCTTCCATCCCAATCTACGATCTTTAAAGAAATGCTAAACCAAGGGAATCCCCAACCTCTCATCAAAAACCCATTGCCAACACAAAACATCAACACCTAAAACCCATCGCAAATTCCCCAACAACCAACTAATCCTACATTGCAAGCACATGCATTAGCATTACAACAAGCACAACAGGCATATCAACAATCCTTCCAATAACAAAAATAACAACAAGCAACCCAAGTAGCACAACAATATTAACAACAACAATAAGCAGCCCTAGTAGCACAACAACAACAACAACAATATCAAGAAGCCCTAGCATTACAACAACAACAAGAAGAAGCAACCCTAGCAACACAACAATAACAACATCAACAACAAGCAAACCTAGCAGCACAATGACAACAACAACATCAAGCAACCTTAGAAACACAACAAGGGAGAGGAAGTCCTATGGATCATGTCAAAGAGTTTAACATCATGTGTATGGAGGTTGCCTACAATGAGTCATATTTGATGCGACTCTTTCCATGAAGCTTGAAAAATCAGCCATCAACTAGTTTTCTCAGTTGCCTCTAGGTATCAAAACATTCCAAGAAATTATTGATAAATTCAAAGATAACTTCTCCTTTAATCTTGACATGGACGTAAGCCTAGAAGAGTTGTATACTCTTAAAAAAACAAAGGAGAATCCTTCACAAATTTCTTACAAATATGGAGGCAAAGGGATAGCAAGAGAAAGTGGCTAATTCCCGATGAACAACAAGTGGGGATTATCATAGAAAATATAGATCCAGATCTATCCTTCCACTTAAAGATGTAGTGCATTACCTCTTATGATGAGCTTTTCCATAGAGACCTTAACATTGAGAGAGCTCTAATCTCATAGGGAAATATTCAAGCATACAAAGACAACTTCCCATCAACTAGCTCAAATGATAAGCCTCGTGTCTGGGCTAAGAACAAGAATATATCAAATGATAGTGTGGTAGATTCCAAGGTGGTCCTAAGTGCTCCTAGGCCAAACAACAATCAAATAGATAACATTAAACCAACTGTGCAACAAACAACCCCATCACAAAACAATCAAATTCACAACACTGAAATGCAACAAAGCCGAACCCCCAACAAAAACAACTATCCAAAACACAAATACACACAATTTTTGGAACCTATTGAAACCATCATGAAGAAGTTGGTAGAGTCAAACCTAATAATGCTTCCAAATTTTGAAAACTACCAAGAACCACAAGATAAACCACCCTAGTACAATGAGAAATAATTATGTGACTTTCATAAAATCAAAGGACACAAAACATCAAACTATATGAGGCTCAAAAATGTTATCCAAGGCATTATTGAGAATGGAGACATATCTGTTGAAGTACCAATCAAAAAACAAGATCTTAAGATATACAAGAACCCTATGCCAGATCATAGCAAAGGAAACAACACTGGAAAAGCTAAGGATTACACAAAAGTGTAGCATACCTATTCAAATGTAGTCACTTCTTATGATAATATCATCACCATCGTCACCATCAAAGGGCCTAGTGTAGAGTGTGGAGTCACCACATGATGTGGCAAGGTCACCATCCAAGGATTTCCATATCAATCTAGGGTAGAACCTACTTTGAAAAAATCAAACCCTAGCAAGTACAATCTCCTAGATCAACTTAAAAGGACCCCCGCATAGATTTCTATCTTAGAACTATTGAAGCTATCCCCTGCACATCGGGAAATCTTAGAGAAGGCCTTATCTTCATCATCTTTCCTTGAGGATATTGATATAGAGAAGTTTCAATCTATGGTAGGGCATATCACTAATCATCTTCTTACCTTCTTGGAACAAGACCTACCATCACAACCATCTCATAACTATGCTTTGCACCTCAAGGTCATTATTCATAAGAACAAAGTTAAAAGAGTCTTAGTAGATGGAGGTGTTGGTTTGAACATTTGGACCCTTTAGTTGATCAAAAAGTCGGGCTATTCATAGGATACTATTGAGAAAGAAAAGACTACCACCATCAAAGCATATGATGATCAAGAGTGGGTATTGCAAGGCATCATCACACTACCCATCCAAGTAGGACCTATCATTGTAGAAACTACATGCCAAGTGTTAGACCTTGATCTTCCCTACAACATCTTGCTTGGTCTACCATGGATCCATGCCCTAAAAGTTGTAGCTTTGACCTACCATCAACATCTAAAGTTTCCTTTTGAGGGCAGAGAAGTTACCATCCATGGAGATCCTGAGCCTTTTTACTACTGCAAGAACCATGAGGCCAAGTTTTACAAGATACCCTAGATCCCTAAAAATGATGAAGGTTCTACACCATCCTCCTCATTTGTTAACCTATCATCCCTTGCATCTACCTCAGACGCAAAAACACCCATTGTGCAAAACATTCTTGATATCAAGGCAGTGATCTAGGATGGTGGTTGTGAAAACTATAAACTAATGAAGGACACTTTTGTGTTTGGGAAGCTACCTCTTTCTCCCAAATTTTATGGGAAACCCACATCTAGCAATGAAGTGGCTGAAATAATCAAGATGGTAGCTACCACCTTCACCAAGTGGGGGGATTTGAACAAAGAAGATGTCAATGAGGAGGTTATCTCTCAACTACTCTATTAAAATGAATGACCCATCCCTATCCTTCCCATGGAAGATGAAAAAAAGGACCTCAGCTAATGAAGGGATGGGGGTACAACAAGAATGAAAAACTAGGAAAAAGTGACAATGGTTTGCTAGAACCCATCATTCTTGAGAAATTCCTAAAGAATCTCGGCTTAGGAGGTACTATTAGCAAAGTTACCCTTCTTGGCAAAGATACTTCTACTAAATAGGTTGAGGCTTCCTCTTGGTTACCAACATCACATGATATGACCTTAGATAACTTCCCCCTCGATGTTGCTAACCTATTTGAAAATAAATCTCTCTTCATGATATCCACAACATCCTTCACCCTAAATGATCAACCCACTGAAATAAACCTACTATACCCACAACTCATTGACTGAGACCAACAAGGACCACCGATTCTAGATTTATTCAAAAATGATGAAGCAATCTCATAATTCATGGGACTTCGCAAAAACTCACCATGGGCATATCAAAAAGTAGGATTTGATATGGTTTTAGGCATAGGGGCATACTATGGGGAGACAATTGAATCCTTCAGTCGCAAAATAGACAATATGCAACTAACATGCATATCTTTGAGTCAAAACCACATTGTGGAATGTTCTAATCCTAAAATAGTAAAAAGAAAAGACACATATGAGGGTGAAAACCTCTCTAAGGCACCCAAGGATGAGGGATTCAATCTCCCCCTTAGTGCAATGCATCCAAAAAAGTCAACATTTATAGTAGAGAAAGTCACTCCAGTGAATGTCAGAACAAAAGAAGCACCCAAGATCACTTTCTATTCCAAATCCTTGTTGGATGAAGAACAAAAAAACCTAGCAACATTCCTGAAAGAGCGAAGAGACAACTTTGCATGGTCATACACATATATTGTTCTGACATTCACTCCAGTGAATGTTAGAACAAAAGAAGCACCCAAGATCACTTTCTATTCCAAATCCTTGTTGGATGAAGAACAAAAAAACCTAGCAACATTCATGAAAGAGCGAAGAGACAACTTTGCATGGTCATACACATATATTGCAGGGCTTGATCCAAAAGTGGTTGTGCATCGCTTAATAGTTTATCCTAAAGCCATACTAGTGAAACAAAAATTAAGAAATTTGTACCCTCAGATAGCACTCTTGGTGAAACTTGAGCTACAAAAGCTTCTTGACTTTGGATTCATCCGACCAATAGATTATCCTCTATGGTATTCCAACCTGGTACCAGTCTCCAAACCCACTGGGGACATCAAAATATGCATGGATTTTAGATACTTAAACAAAGCATGCTCGAAGAATGATTTCCCTCTTCCTAACATCGACATCATCATGGATTTAATAGTTGAGCATGAAATTCTATCACTCATGGATGGTTTTTCAAGCTATAATCAAATCATGATCGCTAAGGAGGATCAACGCAAAATTGCATTCACTTGTCCATGGCGAACATATTGTTGGAACATGATGCCATTTGGGCTAAAGAACATAGGAGCAACCTATCAAAGAGCAATGACCCTCATTTTTCATGACATGATCCAAAAAATAGTTGAAGATTATGTGGATGATATTTTGGCCAAGTCAAGGAAAAGGAATGAATGCATAGAAGTATTAGGACCCATCTTCGATAGACTCGAAGAGTAAAAAGTACAACTAAATCCAAAAAAATGTGTCTTTAGGTTTACATTAGGGAAGCTTCTTGGCTAATTGTCTCACAAAGAGGGATATAAATTGATATAGAAAAAGTAAAATCCATTTTAGACATGGAACCACCGCAAACATTAAATCAGGTGAGAGGGTTACAAGGAAGGTTGCAGTCCATCAAAAGGTTCATAGCATAATTATTAGACAAGATCCACCCTTTCTCGCACTTGCTCCATAAAGGAATAACTTACAAGTGGGATGAGAAGTGCAATAAATATTTTCAACAAACTAAGGACTACCTATTGACACTTCCGATGCTCATGCCACCAATACCAAACAAGCTATTGCTCCTATATATCTCAACAACATTAGCAACACTAGGTGCTCTTCTAGCACAACATGATGAAAATGGAAAGAAAAGAGCTATCTATTACATCAGCAGGACCTTGGTGGGCTATGGAATGAACTATTCATCCATTAAGAAAGCATGCTTAACGATGGTTTTTGCTTCAAAAAAGTTTAGACATTACATGTTATCGCATCAAATTAAGCTTATTGCAAAGATCGAACCATTGAAATACCTATTATCTAAAACAACTCTCACAGGGCGAATGGCCAAATGGGTAATGATCTTAACCGAATTTGATATAGAGTATGTGGAGTGCAAGGAAATAAAAGGACAAGCGATCACATACCAACTAGTAGAAACACCTATCTATGCAGAGAATCCATTGATATCTGAATTACCTGATGAATCAGTGTTCCTTGCCAATCTAACCAATCAATGAAAAATGTACTTTGATGGATCCTTTACCCAACATGGATCAGGGGTGGGTTATATTATCTTTATCACCCCTCAAGGTGATTGCATTCTAAATTTATACAGGCTATCATTTCCATGTACTAACAACATTGCTAAGTATTAGGCCCTGATCATAGGTCTAAGGATAGCAATTTAATGGCAGAAATAGGAGATGAAAGTCTATGGGGACTCAGAGCTGGTTATCAACCAAGTCAATGATGACTACCAAACTAAGGATAATAATATTACTCCTTACAAGAAGATTATAGAGAATCTCAAGGACCTTTTCATTAATATAACTATTGAGCAGATTCCTCACATGAACAATCGAGCAACAAATGCCATGACAACAATTGGATCATTATTAGACATGCCACACAATGTCCTTAATTACAAATTCTTGGTAGAAAAACTTCTCATACCAACTTTTAAAATCCTAAAATCTGAATTTGTGTGTCATCATTGGTCTTGGGTCCCTATGGTTTCATGATGTATTCACCTAAATTAGTAGAGGAACCCTCCCATTTGATATCACCTCCAACCTTAAAAAGAGCTTTGTTAAAAATGCATCCCAATTTGTGATCCTAGGTGATACCTTATACTGCCAAAGCATCAAGAGGAAATTACTACGATGTCTTAACCAAGAGGAAGCCTTGACTTCCTTAACATAAGTACATGATGGAATATGTGGTTCCAATTCTAGCGGTATGAATTTAGCTAAGAAAATTTTGAGGACAAGGTACTATTGGCCAACCATGGAAAAAGAAGCCCATTAGTACGTGCAAAAGTGTGTCCACTATCAATAGCATGGAGATCTTATTCATGCTATAGCTTAGGAATTACAACCCATGGTCACACCTCATCCTTTCTCGCAGTGGGGGATTGACCTCATAGGAAAGATTACTCCCACCTCATCTAATTGACACAAGTTTATCATAACAGCTAGTGAGTACTTTACCAAGTGGGTGAAAGCCATTCTTATGACCTACATAACGTAACATAAAATTGCCAAATTTATCTTGAATTACCTTATCTATCATTATGGTGTTCCACAAACCCTTATCTCATACAAAGAAAAATCCTTCAAGAATCAAGATGTGAAAGAGCTATGTCAAAGATTCAATATCCAACATCGATTCTCTATCCTATATTACCCCCAAGGAAATGGTCAAGCTGAGGCTATAAACAAGACCATTCTAAAAATCTTAAAGAAAATAGTCAATGAAACTAGTTGTGACTGGAATCTACAGTTAAATCTTGCCCTTTGGGCCTATCGAACCAACATTTGCATGCCTACAGGTGCAACCCCATTCTCCTTGGTCTACAGATTAGAAGCCATCTTTCCTATTGAGGTTGAGCTTCCCTCACTATGAGTGTCACTACAAAATATGATCACTGATGAAGAATATAGAGTATCTCAGCTAAATGAGCTAGAATTATTGGATGAGCCTCATCTTGAAGCCCTTAATCACTTGCAAGTATACCAAAACTAACTGAAATGAAGCTATAATAAGAAGATCAAGTGTCAGTCTTTCTAGGTAGGGGATCTTGTCCTAAAGAAGAATAAAAAAAATCTTCCAGATCAGGACAGTAAAGGAAAGAATGAGCCTAACTAGTTAGGTCCCTTTGTCGTCACAACAAGCTATGGATCAGGAGCATATCATTATCAAAACTTGAAGGTGAAACCTTGCAAGAACCAACCAATAGCCTACATCTTAAAAGGTTTTATGCCTAGTCTTGAAGGGTGTAAATCTAAAAATACAGAAAAATAAAAAAAATGATCAAAATCCAAAAAAATGAGAAAAAGGATTGAAAACAGTAAAGAAAAATAATCTTCCTCTAGTGAAAACCACTTCAGTGGTGCTTTGGGAAAGTACCTTGGTGAAAACCTAGAAAATAGGTGCCTTGCATAAATAAGGCACCTCCATCCATTCTTTGGCTCTTTATCCTATCATTCTTTGCATCACATCCATCCATCACATCATCCATCCTATGTATTCCATCATGCATTTGTGTCCATATCATAGCTTAATGTTGTGAAGTATTGTATCCCCTGTAGTACCCCTTAGCATATTCTTAGGGTCAACTTGTCCTACCTATATCAAGGTAGTCTATTGCGTCACGCTAGGGGAAATTCGTTATGGATCGGATTAGGTTGTTGTATATCTTAAGGTTATTGGAAATCTCATTAAAAATCCTAAAAAAATTTATAAAACCTCATCAAAAATCCAAAAAATATCCAAAATTCTATATAGCTAAAATCCAAAACATCCAAAACACATCAAAATCCCTAAAAAGGTCAAAACTTCAAAAATCCAAAAATAGTACCATGTCAAACTACGAGTCTCTAAGCTTAAACATAGGCAAGGCTAATCTTTGATCAACCCCCGAGACACCCTAGGCTAGTCTTTTGGAGTCTATCATAATAAACTAACATTCCATCAACTGTTCATTTCTCATTGCCAATAAGTTGAGTCAGTCAAACTGCGTGGTCTTTGTGTATATAACATAGGTAAGGCTAATCTTTGATTAGCCCCCAAGGCCCCTAGGATAGTTTTTTAGGTTAGGTTCTTGGTCGTAAAACTTGAAAATTCCTTAACATTCAAATATCTGAAAACCCCAAAACATTTGAAAACTTAGAAAACACAAAAAAAAATTGAAAATTGAAGAGCCCAAAACATTAGAAAACATTCAAAAGACCTAAAAAACAACAAATATCTTAGAGAAAACTCTAAACAGCCTCAAATAATTGAAAACATAAATATTCACATAAACTTTTTAAAAAAGACCAAAAACAGCCTCACAAAAACATTTTAAAACACCAAAAACATTGATAGATTAAAAAAATTTCAAAAAAATCCATCCCATTTCACTTTCACCTGCAATAAACCTTCATCCATAATAAATCAACCATCATCTTCAACCTTTGGTAAACCTAATAGAAAGCAAGTATCGCAAGTCGTAAAGTGAAAACCTAAGTGTCAAAATCTAAAGTCTAAATCATAGATAAATGAGTCAGTGAAGTTTGTATCAATGACTTATCACACATATCATCCTAATCAAAACACCTGATCAACATGTCCTAGGATGCATCCTTCCTACGATGGAAATCAACATCAAAAATTACCTTAGCTATGTTAAATTCACAAGAGATATAGATAATACTAACTACTTGTCTTTGATCTTTTCTTTTAATTTATCTTATTGAACCATTTTGAGGACCTCTCAATGATGTCTATCAAAATGATTTAGAGAGAAAGGAATGGGGAATTAATCACTCTCTTTCATTTGTTGTGCTTGTGGATATTCTTGTAAAATAATCTTGGTGCATACTTGCTTAGTTGTGTGTAGGGAGGTTGTTAGGAGTAGATTGTTGACTATTGTGTATGCTTTGGTATGATATATTCTAAACTAATAAGCTACATTCCAACAAGGTTTCCATATGTCAAGATGTGAACAAGAACTATCCTATCTTTTTGTAGAGTCAAAGTCCATTGCACTAGATACAACACCATCCTAGTTTTCAATACCTTGATACATCGTGTCTATGTGTTATATAAAAAATAAGGAATGGCAGAAAATCCCAATCCCACTTGATATGAGAAAATCATCATCATCATCTCTCATCACCATCTCTAATAAAGTCTTGGTGGATCAAGGACTTGTTGGAATTTTGAATCAATCTTCACAATCAATGGTAAATCATCTTATTTCTTCTATCTTCTTTCTGTGCTAACCTGGTATCATGACAGTAAAAAAAACATCATCATGCATCCATCCTACATCCACAAATCATCATCATACATACATCTTGCATCATCATCATTTAAGTTGTCTCATATAATATATATTTATTATTCTAAGCATCTTAATCCATATCACATATCATATGCATTATCATATCATAAGAATGAACATCGCATTATCATATCATAACAATGAACATCTGCACTATTCATATATACATCCATATGCATACATCATCATGAAATCATAAATTACATAGAAAAGTACATAAAAATAAATGCATCCATATCATCCTACATAAGCACATCATATCATAACATACCATCCATCCATAGCATAAAAAGATACTGAAAAATAATATAACATATCCATTGCATTGCATTGCATCCATCCCATAACATCGTATCTTTTATACATCACATCATAGATCATCATCACATATCACATATATCACATATAAAAAGAAGTGCATCCATACACAATCATACACATAACATCACATCACATCATATGAATCCATTCATTCATAAAGCATGAAATAAAGTACATCACATATCAAATCCGGATCATCTTGTATATATCAAAAAATGATGACTATCATGATACAATATCTGAATCAATGTATGAATATCAAATAAAAAACACAATATCCATGAGGCTATAAAAAATGATCCCATGAACATATATCGGTATAAATAATTGGGAGAACAATCAAAAGGTGTCTACAAAATGTTTAGCCCTAATGGATGCTTGTCTCACCCCTAACTGATGGCTGATCCTTAGGTCTAGGTGGTGCTCCACTTTGCTGTGAAAAATTAGGTTGTCTCATTGCCTAAAAAACATCACGATGATAGTGCATGCAGTAATATGCAGCCTCAATAACTATCTCTCTATACAAATGAGAAGATAGTGTCCATCCTTGTGAAGCAATTGTCACTACATCAAGCTGTTGTCTCCACCCATGACTTCCATCAACACACAATCATGTCATCAATGACACAATGCTAGTAAGCTAGACCTATAGGGCTCATTTTTTGAAGAGTCATCGACACCCTATATCTAAAGATGATGGGCTCATCCTCGTGAATGTTTTCTAGAACCAATATGGCCCTCAATATTGCAATATTCTCATATGCCTAGATATTGAGCAGTGTAACCCCTACTCTGATGCTCCGACCCTCGCGGTAGACAACCTCGTGCATGTCATGGTACAACAAAGCCAAAAGAACTAGACCCCAAGAATACATCACACATCTCCTAAAAATTCCCTCCCATGCTAATCCCTATTTGGGACTGAAACCAAGCTGCCTTGTTAGTCTGGGGCAATCACTCTAGAGATCAGTGCTACAACGAATAATCTGAAGATGGGTAATCAATCCTGATATACATCAAGGTTTATCTGGGAGCTCACTAAAATGAGCTAACATTAGTATGCCAAATGTCCTCCAGTGTAATGGTTGCCTCACCAGTGGGTAGGTGAAATGAGGTCTCTCTGTGCCACCTCTCAATCATAGTCATCATCAAAGAAAGGTGGGTTCAGACCTTAGGAAAGAAAGCAATACAACCCAACCCCAACATACCCAGCCGCTCTACCTCCAAGTCATCAAAATCTCATGCCACTACCAAAATATTGGGACGATGCTCTCGTGACATCAATGGGGGAGAATCCTCCTACACGCATCACACACACAACATCAATCTGTCAAAAAGTCAAAAAAATGATCAAAATTTGAGACTTTGCATCCAAAACATCAAAAGCATCACTGAAATCAATAGCGTTGCTCTTTCATGGGTGCATCACCAATTTGGCGACACGTGTCACTATGCTCAATAGCGAATCAACATTTGTATGTGTTGCTATATCTAAAAATCATGGTGTGTCTCCATTTGTACATGCGTCGCCCATCACTTTCGAGTGATGTTGAACCTAAATAGTCTGTACATCATTATATCAATTTAGTGACTCCCTAATCAAATGCATTGCCCAACCAAAAAATGGTGGTGTGCCACCAGACAAAAGGTGCATTGCTATAATATAAATAGTGATGCTTTTGATGCATCAATTGCATCACTATACAACAAAGCATCTAGATACCTAATTTTGACCCCCTATTAATTGCACCTAAAAGGGAAAATCAAGGCAAGTTTCGAGTCACATACCCAAGGTCTTGCATTTGCTTGCCACTGGTACTCTCGAACCTAATCTAAAAGGTGAAAAGGAAACACTCATTATGCCATTTTGTCAAGAGGTTAGAGCTCAAAAGGTAGAAAATCTCTAGGGTGTGACTGCACAAATGAATTGAAAGTGATCCTTTTTCACCTATTTAAGCCTAAAAATTATAGTTTTTTTCCCTAAGTTTAGCCAAAAACTAGGGTTTTGACTTGTTTTACCTATTTCCACCCTATGAAACCTATTTTGAGCCATTTTTTGTGTTTTTGAGGCCATTCTTGGTGTCTTGGGGCATGTTTTAGCACTTGAACCTATATTTAACCTTTTTCGAGAAATCAACCCAAAATTCAAAATTTGTGCTTGATTTCTCGAGGGGGTAGGGAACTAGCTTATTCCTTCCACTAGGGAAACAATGGGACATCCAAAAATTAGAATTTTTTTTTTCATCTAAGCAACATTTTTTTAATCTGAAAGGTGTAAGTCTTTGAACCAATGCAATAGGTACCTCGCTTCAAAGAGGGGAAAAATGTAGACACATAAAAATGTCCTGAATGATATCAGGCACTCGAATAAGATATACTAACATTTATTCATCCTAAAACCCATCCTCTTTTCGCTTAATTGATTAAATCATCCTAGCTATTTATTTAATTGCATCATTTTCATCTACTAATCTAATTAATTTAATCAAGTTAATTCACCCCCTCCCGTACTAACATTTCATCTTGTTTATTTAAATAATATAAATTATTTAATCTAAATCCCTAATTCCTATTATTTAATTAAATAACCCTAAGCTATTTCATTAAATAAATAAATGATTTAATGAATTTCATCTAATTCCCCTAATTTGCATAATTAAAACTTTATTTAATTATCAAATTACTAATTATTCTCATCTTCCCACTTGCAAGGGAATATTCCTTTGCACAATTAAGTTTGGTTTTAATTAACTGAATATCTAATTTTCCTCATGACCCATGAAAATATTCTTCTTCACTCATTTGAAAAGGGGAATATTCCTTTTTTGCAACAAACTTTCAACAAGACTTCTTGTGCAAGTTTTGAAAGTGTGTTTGTTTGGAAGAATATGAACCTTTGATTTTTTTCTTGATCCATGTGATCATTGATTCTCATCCATTGATGAGAATCCTTGATCCATGTTTCATCTTTCCTCCAGTTTTGACCATTATTTAGCTTTTTCAATCTTAGCCCTTCATTTCTCATTTGTCCTCCTATAAATAGGTCACTATTTGGAGACAAATGGATCCATATTTTAATAGCAAACTTATGTTGTTAAAATCATTCTCATCTTGCACTCACATTTCATGTTTTAAAAGGAATTTTAGGTTAATTTCTTGCATCATATTAGCTTAGCTTCCATTAATTGCTTCCATGGTAACATAGGTACATCCATTTAGCATGTTTGGTAATTAGGGTTTTAAATATTTTGAGCTTAAACTCCATTTAGATTAGCTTTGCATACACCCATATCAATCATCTTAGCATATATCATGTTAAAATAGTTTTCATCATGTTAATTTAGCTTTTAAATCATTTTTTTATACACATCTATCATCGGTTTCATCAATTCTCTTCAATAGAATCGATTGAAACAAGCTCATTTATCTACGAGATTGGGAAAGGGTCACAATTCCACATCAATGCAACACCACTCCCCCAATAGGATAAGTTTCAATGGAATAGAATAGGTGTTTCTGAAGCCTTCGTATTTTAATATATTAGTTTTGATAGATTGTTAGTTTAGTTTTGCATTGAATGATCTTATTGGACTGAGGTTTAGTGGCTTAAATATGCTTTGAATCCTCATGGATCAAGTGTAGTTAGCCTATACTAAGTCATTGGTCATAGTATCATGGTATGAATACTCAAGGCCATAATATGGTAAATACTTTGATGAGTTTAGTCAAAGATTGAAAGATAGATTTGAACTCAAAGATGAAGAGGAGTAGGTGGTTGAAGAAAATTTCATAGAGAAGAAATAGTGATGGCTTTGAAACATGATGAATGCAAGACAGAGCCTTAGGATGACTCTTTGTTCAAGCATGCAACTACTATGGATAAGGTTGTACATGAAGGAAAGGAAAAACCACAACCTTGGATCCTAGTTCAGATTCATTTGTTGATGACTCCAAGTTTAATATCTACCTTGATGTTTCCAATGGAGCTGATATTGATGATGAGTTCACCAATGTACCTTTAGATGATGGACAGGGAGGAGGAAAAAAAGATGATACCTCCAAATTAGCTTTTGATGATCCCTCATCCCATTTCATTGATGGTATTTCATTTCAAGGATGTTTATGATGATTTCAATCCTAGTTTCAAAAGGGAAACCATTCATGAGGAGCACAATGAACACTTACACCTTGAAAAAATCAATCAACCATTTTTCACATGGGATCCAAGTGTTTCAACATCTAAGTATGATGAGGATTTATCTTGGAATGAATTTCCCTTTCATTCCAATGTTGTTTTAAATTCATCTCATGATTCATGCATGGAGGATGATATTGAGGAAGCTAATGTCAAAAGGTATGTGTGAGATGGGGTTTCTTAATTTCTAACCTAGAATAGTGACAACTAACACCTCTAGACTACAAAACCACATCAACAAGAGAATACAAAATAATGGAGAGAGCTAGAAATACAAAGCATAAAATAAATTACTCCCCATATTGGTTGATTCACTTCCCTTGCTCTCCTTATTATGCAAATTTTCCCTTAGATTTTTTGGAATATTTGTGCAAAACCTGCAAATAGTAAGCAAGAAAGTTGGAGAAGATTAGCTGTTAAGGACAAAGTGGAGGGGGAAGGCTACTTTTATAGATGTAACCTTTCGAATGGACAACTGAGATTAATCCTCTAGAAAGATTCCAAGATCAATGAATGATAATGCATGAGAGGAAGGTTATGAAATGGATGGCCAAGATTGAGCCACAAAAAAGATGCCAAGATCAACGATCCAGAATTGATGCACCAGAAATATGCCATGCATGGAAAAGCTATGATGCCAATGGTTATGACAGATGCAAGACATGTAGCCTATGACATAAATGAATGTTATGACAGGGGATTATGATATGGCATCTTTGACCAGGTAGTGCATGAATAATTTATTCAAAAATGGAAGAAAATGACAAGTGGAGATAAATGATTTATTCAAGTTATTTATTTGGAGGAAAATGAAAATGGGCATTTAATTAAAATAATTATTCAACCATTTAGTTAAATAAGAGGAAAAATGGAAATAGAAACATTAAATAATTAACTTAGATTAATTATTTAATAAGGATATATGACAAGGGAATAGTTAAATAATTAACCATAGAAGAATTAAAAGACCATGAATAGTTAATTAATTAATGGAAATTATTTAACTATAGATGAAAGGAAATAAAATAACTAAATAAATAATAATTTATTTAACTATTGAAGAAGGGGGGGAAAATAGTGACACTATTAAATAATCTTAATTGATCAAGATAGAAATGAGAAGGTGAATTAATTAAATAATTAAAATTATTTAATTAATAGAGGAATATGATGAGACATAATTGAATAATCAAAATTATTCAATTATTGAAGGATGAAGATGAAGAAAAAAATGATGCTTGCAGACTTAGGACATTTTTCAGTGTCTACATTTTACCCCTTTTTGACATAATGTAGTTCATCACATTGTGTCAAAGAAATTTAATTTTGAAATATGCCCTAGTGAAAGAAGGGTGAGGAAAGATGACTAGGAGGGTTCAAAGAACACAAATGTGCTCTTGAAATGGATGATAAGACTAGAGGATGAAGGATAGAAGAAATGTTAGCATGGAAGGGGATGGATGTTAGCGTGAAAGAGAAAGGAGGATGAAGATGAAAAGTTAGACATGGAATGATAAGGGAATCAACTTTCATGCTTACATTTTTATATTTATCATCATTGGACGTCAAAATACTACAAATGGACCACAAACACCATGGTATGACATAGACCAAGGTGTGCAAGGTGACCATTTGGGATAGACAAGTAGTCAAAAGAAAAATTCAATAGACAAGGAATGCCGCTCATACTAAGGACCCAATTGTCCCAATCTTTTTTCCAAGACAAGGCACAAACAACAAACAAAGAAAAGAAGCCATGATCCATCATTGTCCCTCTAAATCCATTGATAGGACATCCTCGAGGAGACTAGTAACATGACCCAAAATCAATCAAGATGATAAGGCAATTCTAGACCAATAAATCGTTTGCCAAGTGTTTGCCAGTGGTAATGATAGGATTGTTTGATTGATTGATTAAGTTGACCAAGATTGATTGAGTTTATTGAAAAATATTGATAAAGTGATTTGATTGACTACACCTAGCCTCAGGAAGGACACATCCTGATGAAGGAAAGATTGGTTGACCAAGATGATAAGATTGATTGATTTGACAAAGTTGAGTGATAAGGATGACAAGTTGACTTGATTGATAGGTTGACAAAGATTGTTAAGTTGACAAAAGTTGACAAATTGATTTGATAAAGATTACACCTAGTTTCAGGAAGGATACATCTTGAATAAGGAAAAATTGATTGATCAAGATGATAAGATTGGATGATTTTGACAAAGATTGGTTGACAAGGGTTGAGAAATTGATTTGGTTGACCACACCTAGTTTCAGGAAGGACACATCCCAATCAAGGCAAGATTGATTGACCATGTTGACAAGATTGATTGATTGTTTGACAAAGATTGATGATTATGACCAAGCGATGTGACGATACCTAGCTGCAGGAAGGACACATCTGATAAGGTTGATCAAGTGATAAGTGTTCACAAGGAACCTAACTGTAGGAAAGACATATCCCACTTAAGGTGTCTGACCAAATTGACAAAGTCTAACCTCAGGAAGGACACATCTAATAAAAGAAAAAAGATAAGACCGAATGAGACAAATGACGAAATGCCCCATTTCGCTTGAATGACCAGTTTGATTGATTGATGAAAGATTTTGTTGGTTATGTTTGTTTTTTGTTTTATGATTTAGTTTGAATGATGATTGTTCTCAGACCAAGAACCTGACCAAAGCTGACAAACCCTAAGAGACTTGACCTAGGGGGGCCTCGAGGGCTCATCAAAAGATGGCCTTACCTACGCAGCAATGTGTAGAGACCTCGTAGTTCAACATGAATTGAATTTGTCAAATTCAAAAAAATACTAAGTCATGATTTTATTTGGACAACTTAAAAGTACTAAACTAATGCCTTGGGGGCCCATTTAAGATGAGCCTTGCCTACATAGCAAATGCGTAGAGGAAACGTAGTTTGACCATTCTAACACAAACTGACTCAGACTCAAAGTCTATTTTTGGGATTTTGATGTTTTTTGATTTTTTTTTGGGATTTTTGATGTTTTCTGATTTTTTTTTGATTTTTGATGTTTTCTGATTTTTTTGGATTTTTGATGTTTTTTTACTTTTTTGGATTTTGATGTTTTCTAATTTTTTTGTATTTTGATGTTTTATGAGGATTGTGACAAATGCATGTAAATTATGCCTACAAGCAAGTGAGCAAGCATGCACAAGGATCCAAGGAAAAACATGATCTTGCCCCTAGTCAAGCTAAAAACCAATTGATAGGTGATGATGATGACAACATTGTTTGATATGGGAAGGACACATCCCAAAACAATGTGAGGATTGGGAAAGACATATCTCATTGATGATAATGTAACTAAAGGGTCAAGGTCTACTACAAGGCTAAGAACAAAGCCAAGGAATGTTTTGGATGATGCGCTAGGTTGCATAACAAGATTGTATGGATTAGGATTGTTGCATTTTAAATGACTAACCTTAGGACTAGATGGGATTATGGAGGGAACTTGGATAAGTGGATTAGAATCCTTAAACCAATGACAAGGGAAAACCAAGTCTAGCAATAGGTATGGAAGGATAATGGATTTATTTTGGAAAAAGGCTAGGAGACATGAGGATTATTGGCTGAAAGAATTAGCATATGATCTTTGAGGACTATGTCGCATAGGAATAATTTTCCTAAAGCATGATTTATGTTTGTGCCCCATTTCTTATCAAGATCAAGGTAGGTGGGAAAATGGATGAAAATGATATGGATTAGATAGATAGATGGAAATGTTATGAGAAAGGAATAGGAGATGAGACAACTTTCCCCCAAGTGTAATGGTCCACATAGATAATTTATCTTACACATGACGCTTGTTTGCCAGGTTTTCATCATGGTACTTATCCAAAGCGCCATAAAAAAAAATTCACTATTGGATGAAATTTTTCTCTTTACTTTTGTTTTTTCTTTTTCTTTTGTTGATGTCACACAAGATGCCTGTTTGCCAGATTTTTATCAAGGTGACAATTTTTTTGATTTTTTATATCAGCTTGATGTTTTGGATGATCACTGGTTGTTCTAAATCCTTTGATGATGTTGATGTAGATACCAGTTGCATGATATGCCAATAGTGACCTTTATGGAGTAGTTGTCTTGTCAAGATCATAGCACTTGCATACAACTGATCGATGTCATTGTGATCCTTGTTGATACTAGAGTTGGCTCTATCAGAATACACACATCATGATAGAGTACCATGGGAGTCCTTATGGTAAAGAGTTGCTTCCAAGATGCAATGGATTTGTGAAGTAGTGATATAAGTAGGGGAGGTCCTGCAAAAACAATCAACACAAAATCAACCTGCAACCACAACTCACAAATCACAATTAATAGATTTCTTCTCTTTTCACGAATTCAACCTAATTCCTTGTAGCACTAGGAACCCACTCAATCGGGTGTAACTATTCAATGAACTTCTTCCAAACCAAGTCTTGACAAATTTCAGGGACCCATAAGGGAACCTTTCAACATATCCCATACACACAAAAGGTTGCTTTATCACAACTCACTCAAATCAAGCTTTCAACGCCAATTAGGCCTCCAAATAGCCCTCTTTGCCAAAGAGACTTGTCTCTAAACCTCTCACCAATATTTTAAACCTCTTGGAAAGCACTCATTAGGTGTTCAAACCACTGATTTTATAATTTATTTGAAGAAAAAATTACTACATATAGCCAAAACAAGAAACCCTCTCTTTAAGCCTATAAACTAGGGTTTTATTGAAACTCACACATCCAGCCTTCAAAATACCCAACCAATACCTCAATCAGGTCCAATATAGTCTACAAAAAATCAAACCACCAAGAAATCTTTTTTCCCCAACTTAGTTCACATTTTCCCAACACAAAACCTCACCTTTCACATGGAAAATTCAACTTACCACTTAGGACTTCATGCCCAATACCCTGACCGACCTTCCCTACACCAAAAAAACTTGAAAAATCCTATTTTATATTGGTTAAAAACCATTCCACCAATCACATTAGTCACAGGGGGTGGAATGGGAGAATTTCACATTTTAAATGACCTTTAAAACCCCAAAAATAGGGTTAATAGAGCAGTTTGAGTAAATTCAAGATTAAACACCACCAATTCAAGATGAAACCTTCAGACCAACTAAAAAGGGATGCTAACACATATCTCCCAATAGTTTTCAAAAGTTTCCAAGCATGGCACCTAGTCTGTACAGTACCGTACAAGTGATGGAAAAAAAAAAAAGCAGAAAAATCTAATAAAAAAGAGTTTCTAATTGAAGTTTATTATTCAAATCTCTAAAAAATAAAATCCATCAATGCTTTTACATCATTTATATAATATTTCCCTCCTAAACCAACTGTTTAACTTCCTCCAACTGCCTTTTCAAAAGGCTTGACTGTTGAACTTCCTTACATAGTGCAATTTTGCAATTTTTGCTAACAACTTTACATTTTTTTAATATTTTTTCATATTTTGAAGAATTGGCCTCTAAACACCTAATATCCATCTAAAATGACTTAATACAATAGAAATTGTTATTCAAGACCTTATTTAATACCTATTACCCAAAAAATCTAAAGCCTACACCTCAATTTCTGAAGTTGACAAAAATACTTAAATGGTGCCCCTGCACCAAGTAAGATTTTTAGACTTTAGGAGAGATGTGGGATTATGATGGATGATGGTAGGTGTGGATGAACTATTTGGTGTTTTGTATGTAGCAATTTTTATTTTCCAAACTTGGGATGGTGGATGATGGAGTTTGGAATTTTGATTGGTATAGTGTTTGGAACCAACACTTTTATATGCCTTGCTTGATGACCATTTTGATGGAGGTGAACATTTATTATATGTGGGAGTCCTCTTTTCTTTTGGCTCCACATTTTGATTGACTTTTAATTTTGAAATATTTTCCTCACTTGATCCTTTTTTCTTTGAGATCCATTTTAACTTCATTTTTTCACTTGGATTTTTGTTTGATTCAACGACCTTTGACATTTGATTTTGAACTTTGGATTTGTAATAATTTTATTTTCGTTGGTTCCAAATAGAAGGTTTATTCATGTTGGAATGACAATTTATTGTGTGGATGGAAGGAGTGTTGGAAGCAACCTTATGGTAAGAACTACTCATGGCCCCCATTTTGATGTTTGTATTTGATAAAGGTTCCCCCAATATCAAGGTGGTACCACTAACAACATTTGATTCTTTGACTGAAGAATAGCCAAGACCTTGATGTCTAGAATTTTCTTGAAACTGTCACTAATAGAATTTGGAAAATAAATGACTACGTGACTAAAAATTTTAGTCACGTGACTAACACTAGTAGTATCTTGTAAATAAATGACTAATTTGGTCATTTATAAGTGACTAATTTGGTCATTGGGTAAAATCACAACTAAATGACTAAATAAATGACTAATACGAGACAAATAAAAAATGACTAAATAAATGATTAATATCAGACAAATAAAAATGACTAAATAAATGACTAAATATATGGCTAAATTAATGACTAAATAAATGACTATTACTCCTCTATTATTTTTTCTTTCAAATTTGATCATAACCCATAGAGCTAATTAAGCCCTCCTCATGGGACCCCTACCTAAGCAGTCCATTTGGCCACCTAGGTTGCTTGGTGCACCAAAAATACCTATTGCATGGAAGGAATTGCCTCTCGGTGCAGTCTTAAGGCCTTCACATATTTTATAAATTTTTTTATAAACATTTACATTCTTTAACTTTTATTACTCATTATGTTAATGAATCATTAATGTTTTTAACTATGATTTGAAGCTAGTTTGATTTTCCTATTGTGTTAGCATGTCAAATGTATCAAAGAGAAATTGTGGTAAATTTCACTAATAAAATGTGATTTAAACAATCCAATTGCAATAAAAATGAAGAAATTGATTCACTTCTATCTTCGCTTGCTGATATACTCAACCATCTTAATAATGCAAAATAGAAATAACAATTATGATCGCTTTTGGTATGTGAAAATTTTCTCTTTCAGGCTCTATATTGTTAATTATTTTTAAAAAATAGAATTATTTTATAATCTATGAAATCAATTGTGTGTGGATCATTTTATAGATGTTATTTTTTATACAAGTTTGAACTCTAGTAATTTTAGGAGCACAACATGCTTATCTTAATTTTCACAACCTATATTAAAATGACAATGTAGATAGATGAATTTTTTTCCCCTAAAAATAAAGATTAATTTTTGCATGCCTTCCACACAATAGTTATTTTTGGTGCATTTTAGCAATAGGTATTTTTAGTAGACAAAAAAAAGAAGGTATTTTTGGTGCCTTGGTCAATCGGGTCATGTATGCATTTGGAGGGAATCTCAGGCAGTTGATTTTTGGTGTAAAACATTGTGATTTCATGTTGGAGGAAAGTTTTGAAATTTAATCAACAATTTGGTATTCCAGCTCCCATGCATGTTTGAAGGTTTTCCAATTGCAAGTCTAATGAAGGAAACATCCATTGAATGCAAAGAGTTGTGGTTTCCATTTTTGTAATGCCATAGCTTGTTGAGCAGTGTTTTCTGAGTTGCAACACCAGTATCATTCAAGAAAGGGCAGAACATTAAACAAGGTTACAATCTAAAGGTAAGTGGAAATACTGAATCTTGAAACCTCATGCTGATATTCATCCTTATGACAATGATCTTGATGTTGGATATACTGTTCTTTCTTTCCATTGCTTCATTGTTGTTACAATCTTGTGCTTTCACTGATATAATGATAATACTCTTTGACATTGAATGAATCTCATTGACTTTGACCCCTTTTCACTCTATTCCATGGTCTTTTACATCTTCTTTGTGCATGATATCATGTCACATGACATTCATAACAACTGCTATTATCCCCTTCATTTTTCTATGATCTTTTGACACTCATATGCTTTGATATAACATTGACCATTTGCAACTATTTTCCCTCTATATATTGTCTTTCATTCCTATCCCTTGCATGCCTTGGACTATTGTTATCATGCATTGAAAATTGGAAATCTTTATTCACTATATTGATAACTCATTAGCACTGTCATTCTTTGTATTCATTGCTATCTTATGTTGATTGTTCTTCATAGTCAATCCCTAAAATCATTGTTATGATAAAAACATAATTTTTCTCTTTTGTTTTTACATTATGATCTCATTGCTTTGAACCTTGTGCTTTGTGATTATCACATCTTTGTTACAATCTCTTCAAGGACTGACTTTCTTTCTCTATTGAATACAAGAGACCCCTTTGATCTTACAACTCCAAGCCTCTTAAAGAAAACTTAGAATCAATTGGCAATAGTGAACAAAAAACCATCATAGCTAGTTTCATTTCTTTTCCAAGAGCATTTAATGAAAATATAATGGAAAACACACACCACTCTGTGGGGTAGGGTTTATTTGATTTAAAAACCTACCTTCAATGTCCAAGTCAAAAAGTTAGCCTACCAAGCCTGTGTTGAGTCCTCCAAGTCTTAAGTCAAAAATCAGCCTACCAAGACTGTTTTACGTCGAAGCCTTGTATCTATGATACAAGTATGATAAATGTTTCAAAATACTATACACAACTGTATGATATAGTGCATAAATTTGTATGCTTTCTCATTATATCAAAAGATTCAAACTACAACTCACAAAAATTAGAAATGAGTTATAAAAAAAACTTATTATCAAGTACAATTTTCTCCAAATCAAAATTGCATTATCCAATTTACATAATTTTCTATTTAACTGATTTTTGTGGGGAAAATCACTTAGTGTACAAAGTAAAGAAAGAGTTTATTTCTAGGATTTCAAAGGCCTACTATTCACAAGTCCAATAAGATCATTATTGACCATAGTAGAAACCACCTGCACTAATAGTGTTAAGTCAAAAAATATTCCACAAAAAGAAATATATTTTAGATAAATTAAGCGAGTTAGCCTTCTAAAATCTAGATAGTTGAATACGAGGATGGTAAAAGATAAAACATTAAAAGACTTTAAGACATTGCAAATTCCATGCAATTAGTATAGAAGCATAACATTAAGATAGGAACAATTCATTTTTCTTAAATATTCATCATGAGTTTTCTCCCGTAAAGAACTCCCCCCGACATGAGCAATGAGAAGTGAATTTTCCATCTTGTTTGATGAAAAGCATTGCATGACTTGTCCCTTATAATCATGAATAACTAAAGAAATTTGAATGGCTTCATCGCATTCTTAGTATTCATTTGAATCTTTAGTAGCTTCATGTTGCACCTCTTCTCCATTGCCTAGGGTATCCTTCCCAACAACAAAATCATTTTCAATGAGAGGAAGTGAGGAATATTCTTTCGAATTGTGAAAATTATCAAAAAAATCCTCACCATTGTCTTTGGGGGATGTAACATCTTCTCCACCTTTTGACTGAACTGATGGATCTAATTGTGTTGTATCATCAAGAGTGACATTGTTGATTATTTCATTGCTAATATCATCAATGTTGGCAAATTAAGCTTCTTCTAAGTCTTGATTCTCTTTTGACTACACTTGAAATCCAAGGTGCTCAAGTATCTTTTTCCTAGCATTGCCTTCATCTTCAAACATGACTCTTAGGAAATTCCATGTCTCCCTCTCTTCTTCCAAACTAAATCAATGCAGAAACCAAAAATCTGTAAGTGAAACAATACAAATTAATGTAAATTGTTATTAATCCCATTCAAAAAGTATCAAAAAATAAGTAATCGAGAATCCTAAGACTTCTTATTGCACAAAGCTCGCAATGTTGATTTTTCACCATCTGCTATTGTAGCTTCAAACTATGTTGAAGGAAGCACCAGACTGTCCTCGGTAATGAGATTGTGTATATATACCTATGAAAATAGCAGAAAAATAAGACCATATATCATCTTAATGACATGTACCAAAGAATAAATTGCACTCTACCTCAGAAGAGCCAACAACACTTTGTGATGTTGTACCAGGCTGAAATGTAGCAAGCTTTCCTCCAAATCCAAAACTGACACCAACTGGTCTCTTCAACCACTTAGGAGCTTTCAAGAGTTCACCTGAAAAGGGAAAAATGAAAAGATAGACATCATATATTTGTATACAGGATCCCAATTCATTGGGGGATGTAACATCTTGTCCACCTTTTGACCAAAATGATGGATCTAATTGTGTTGTATCATCAAGAGTGACATTGTTGATTATTTCATTGCTAATATCATCAATGTTGGTAGATTGAGCTTCATGTAAGTCTTGATTCTATGTTGGCTGCACTTGAAATCCAAGGTTTTCAAGTAGCTTTTTCCTTGCAATGCCTTCATCTTCAAACATGACTCTTAGGAAATTCCATGTCTCCCTCTCTTCTTCCAAACTAAATCAATGCAAAAACCAAAAATTTGCAAGTGAAATAATACAAATGAATGTAAATTGTTATTAATCCCATTCAATAAGTATCCACAGATAAGTAACTGAGAATCCTGAGACTTCTTGTCACACAAAGCTTGCAATGATGATTTCTCATCATTTGCTATTGCAGCTTCAAACTCTGTTGAACAAAGCACCAGACTGTCCTCAGTAACGATATTCTGTATATATACCTATGAAAATAGTAGAAAAATAAGACCATATATCATCTTAATGACATGTACCAAAGAATAAATTGTACTCTACCTCAGAAGAGCCAACAATACTATGTGATGTTATACCAGGCCAAAATGAAGCGAGATTTCCTCCAAATCCAAAATTGACACCAACTGATCTCTTCAACCACTTAGGAGCTTTCAAGAGTAGACTTGAAAAGGGAAAAACAAAAAGATAAACATCATGTATTTTCATACAGGATCCCAATTCATTGAGAAAATATTATAAGTGAGATTCCCATTTCTTAACTACGTAATGTATGGTTATCACATAAAGCAACACTTACCATCCACTTTATGTTTGAAAGCAATTCAAGCAATATACTTGGGTTATTCACAGAGATTCATTAGTCAAGTATTGTAGGAAAAAAATCATGGGCATATCAAACCAGTAGAGCATAGATAGCAATAGTGATCATGCATAAATCTCATGAATAGATTTGCATCAATTAAGGTAGATGCATTTTGACAATGAAAAAAATCTAGATGAAATACCTACCTTCCTAACACTTTTACTTTTTTCTGTGATTTTCATTAACACCGAAGGTATATGTAGATTGGGCAGGTACCGTTGGGCTCTAAAGGCCCCTTATTGTGTGATTAAACAATACAAACAATTGGGGAAATGCCATTATATGTAATGACATAAGTTGAGGTTGAAGGTATTGTTTGATGCCAATTCAAACAATGGAGGCTCTTGTTGAAATCTACCTCTACCTTCTCATCATGGAAAGGACAGTGAGATGTAGTTAAACCATGGAATTCATGCATATATATTGATGAAAAAGCATGGGCCATCATCACTAGTGTTAGGTCTCAAAGTGCAGGTTTTAAACCATAAGGGGGTGCCAATCCCTTAATACACCTTTGGCCCACAAACAAGGTAAGCAGGATTGATTAACTTCTACTCTTTAGGCTTTGCCAGACCTAGGCAGGTATACCTGAACAATAAGGCAGATTTGTAGATAGATATGGTTCATAGATTGAGAAATCTACTTACTATGGCACATGAGATGAAGCAGATGTAGAGTTTTAATGTCTAAATACTAGTGAGATTAATTGAGAGTTCAAGTTTGTGAGTTGTATTTTGTATGTAATATCTAATTATTACCAGTGCCTACTTCTATTGGGTGGACAAAGTGGAGGGAAGAATGATGATTTTGGAGATATGGTTATGTAAGATAGGTAGATTCACTCTTCATCTTAACTCGAATAGTTGGGAACTTTGAATGTTTGCACCTAATGAAAATGTGCAAGTATGTTAGTTATTTGGACTCTTCTTAGTAATCATAGTGATATCCCCTTATGCTGCTATGAATTTGTGAAAGGATTTGATTCAAATGTGAAAGGAAACCAATTAAGACAATCTATTTAAAAGGACTTTAATCCAAATAGGAACCTATCAAATTTGATTTCTTAAAAGGAATTTTAATTCTTTTGCACACCAAAACCAGTCAACAACATCACACAACTACAACAAATGTGTATTGACAAATTAAATGTATTTCCACACACTCAATTTGAATAACATAAACAACCACTTCAGAGACAACCAAATAACATATAAGCATATAAATCCACACAATAGTTGAACACTTGAAAGAAAATTAACAATTATGCATAATCTTCTCCATTATATTTATCTTTGAATAATATGCATTATAATAGTAGTTTTTGATATGAGATGGATGATCTATTCAGGTCTTGGCCTCTCTCATATATGTGAGAGGCAACAAGCTACAGACCCATTACAAAAATTCATGTTGTTTGATAACTAAACATAATTAAGAAAATGAAATATTGCAACAACTAAATGCACTGATCCGTTAATCTCCAAGCAGAAGCCCGTGACCACCTAAGATCTGTTCAAAGCTTCTACTCCATGATATGGTGCTCATGTTGTCAGCTAACTCCTTTCATCTTGATGGTTTCCCTATTGTGTCTGGTGTATCCATAGTTTGGTTGAGGAACAAATTGAATGCAAAGAGGTGATGGATGTATTCTTGTTCAACACAAGTATTTGCATTGGAGATCACTTCTCTCATATCATACTCCCTATAAATCATCTTCTCGAGTTGGTTGTGAGTATTTTGTAAAATCATATCCTCGTCATTGATCTCTTGTAATGCAACAGTTAGAATCACATTAAAATATTCCTTCCAATCATCATATTCTTGAGGATTTCCCATATCATGATAAAGTTTTGGAGTCGAATTGAAGCACTTGAAATCCTCGACGAGCCTATTATGATATCCATTGTGTGCTTTTGCCAATTTGTTATGTGTCTGCATTTTCTGTCCTTTCAGGATTTTCTTGTCTTGAATCTCTTGTCTCTTTTTTATTATTCTCCCCTGTAATCGTTCGTCCTCCTCTATTGCTGAGAGTGCCTGTTTAAATTGCCTCCAATATTCATCTGCACATTTAATCATCTTATTGAATCTTCCCTTGATCATTTTAGATGTAGTATTATACTTGATGGTTTTAAATTCCTTCTCCAATTCTTTACATTTTTCCTAAGATTTCAGGTGGCACTGCTTCCAATAAGTTGTATCAACCATTGCATCCAATACTCTCTTATCTTTCTCAAGCCATGGGGAATACAATTCTGGTGTGGAAGAGGAAGATGATCTTTCTCTTTAATATGCTAATTCCTTCTTCAACCTATCATTTTTTTTAACCAACTTATCAATATGTGCCTTGGTGAACTTTTCCACATTGACATTCAACTTTGTTGAATCCATGGGGTTGGTATCCCCTAATTTTTGAACCAAGAGATGTCAAAACATTTGGTTTGGATTATTAATCACAGCTAGTCTTTTTTCATGGGGGTACAGTGACCAAATAAGCAAGGTGGCCTCATCTAGATTGTATCCAGATCTTGATTACATCTTGTCACTTGCTTCATTTGTTAAATTCATTGTTTTATCTCCTCTCTTTCTAAAACTATCAAACACAATTGCAGAGCTTATATCCCATTCGGGATAAAGAAATACTCTAGCTTCTTGGAGTAACTCTCTCCCTCTCTCAGGGGTGATGGACTCCATCTCTTTGTCTATTTCTTTTTTCAATTCTTTCAAAACAACAACTTCTCATTCAAGAGTGACATCTTGCATCTTTTGTCTCATTTTCTTGCCTTTATATTCATAAACAAATGATTTAAACTCAGGAGACTTAACAAAATCTCCATTAGAAATGAACTCCTATCCAGCCTTGACCCTAACATCATCTGATAATTCATTTGATGCTTTCAAATCTTACAACATTGTGTTCCTGAGGAGGCTCGTATCGTATAATTACATGAGCACTTATTTATTGTACTTTCTCTTCCTCATCATCACTTTCCTCATCACTCTCCTCTTCTTCACTCATATCAATATCTACAAAAAAAATCACATCCAGAGTTGGTTGTGAAGGGATATAATCTAAGGGCTCTATATCTTCAGCCTACACTCCTAAATAGGTTGCATGAGGGGTATCAAAGACAAATGAAGGCACATTCTTTACCACTTCATCCATATGAGCAATGATTTGCTCAATCCTTGCTATAGGATCTTGTATTTCACCAAATTCCTTCAAATAAGATGGGACATTTCTTCTTTTCCATTCCTCTGCAAGCATAACCCTATTATATGTAGTCATTCTTTTAGTGGTAGAGGCTTCATCATGGTTTCTAATTACATCTTCAACTGAGAATACATGCTCATATCTTGATAACACCTGTGATAACCATGCTTTGTGAATAAAGCCTTCTGCATCAAATTTTTTCCTTTTGTTACCTAGAGGGAGGTTATATTGTGCTAATTTAGCATCAATTTCCTCATATCCCTCATTTACAACCACTGTAAAGTCTCCAAAACATAAGGTACTGGGCATGATTGATTATTTGTTGTGTCCTTTGAGGTTTTTGGAATCAGATTTTGCCAATTGCCTCACAATTTTTAAGTAGCCAATTCTATTAGGAACTACCCGTGGCAACAAGTGTGGAGTTCCTTCAAACCCATAAACCCTAATCATTGTGCAGTCAGGAAAAGCATACCAGTCTCCCTAGTTATGATCCACCTTTTTCCTTGGGTCATTTTCCTTTGGTCTTAAAAACTTTTGTACTTCTGGGGATAAGTTATAATCATGCAGATATCTCGCCCACTCCATTAATGGTTTCACAAAAAACTCCTCAAAATAAAGATAATAAGATCTACCAAATTGACTATCCCATAGTGAAGTCCACATCTGTACAGGTTTGAGGTTCCCATTTCCATCTGTATCTTTTATTCTTAATTCTTGACTCTAGACCCTTCTAACATGTTCCTCATGCATGAGAAAATGCATGAACAGAGAATAATGTTTAAAATGAATATATTCACTATTGTTTTTAATCTTTTCAAGCTCCTAGTTTAGGTCATTAGCCAAGTATCTAGCATAATTCAATGACCTGGCATCATTTCTTTGTATGTCTACAACTAAGACCATTAGGGAAATAGACACGAGGGGTGGGACCTCTACCCCCAAGACCTGACCAACTGAATAATAAGTGTATCTGAAATATTCTTTAAACAAGTCCTCATGAAAAGGAGGGTTTTCATTGCTTGAAAACCTCCTGAGTTGGCCTCCTTCATTCTTAGGCCTATGCAAGGGTAGTTTCCATCATTTGTAGCTAGTATCCATATGGTGATACTCTATCAAGAGATCTCTAATCATGAATGGAAAGTTCATAGGAAACTCCAACTAAAACACATTAGAAATTAAATCCTCAAAAATAACAAGCATGTCAGCCCCATTATGTACTTGGATAGTTATCCTCTTGGGGTCATATTAGCTAGCCAGAGCTTTAATTAATTCTACATTTACGAACACATTGGGCACCATGAGTCTTCCTAAGTTTAACCTCCACGGGTTGCAGACTGGCTGAAACCTAAATTGTTTCCTGTAATGATACATGAAAAGCTTATACCCACGTCATGGTGTCCAAATATCCCCCAAGCCTTTATGTTTATCTAATAATCTATCCATTGAAGGTTTCATTTGATCAACCCTCCTAGGTCTTGGCCCCAACCCACGACATTGATCTATTAGGTCTTGATTCAAGAGTCTCTTCTTAGTTTTATGTTTCTTAGCTTTGGGTTTTTTTGCATTTTCCTCCATTATTCAAATTCTTAATCTTTTGAAAAATACAACTTCTCAGCTGAGATTGGTGTACTTACTTGGGTCTCACCTCCACTGGTTTCTGCTATGTGAGAATTCCTAGCTTTTCCTTTATGCTTTTTTCCTCAGCGAAATCTTCCAGACTATGCAACAATTATGCAATCAACTTGTGATATAATTCACTTCATCTCTGGCTCATAAATACACCACCCATTTTAGTCTTATCATCAGGGGGAATCATTTATTTTTAAATATCTGGATGATGCCTTGAGATGTCACATCAGTTAGCAATCAATCATAATCATTGTATCAGCGAGACTACAATCCTTATTCCACCGATAGCCACCCTCTCCACTGATGAACAATTTTCCTTCAGTCTATCGGCGGGACACAAAATTATGTTACCCCGATACACATTAATTCCCCCGATATATAATAATGCTTGATAATTTATGATCATATCGGGCCATCGGAGGAATGTAGACATTTGTTCCACAGATGTTCATGTGTTACAATGATGTGCTTACTTTTGTTGACTCTATTGGTCTATCGGGGGGAACGCTTAGGAGTTAGCCCGATGGGGTGTTGCCCGATGGGGTGTTGTTACACCGATCATAGGTTATGAACTATTTTCATCGGGCCATCAGTAAGGCTATGATGGGGGTTCCGCCGATGATGCATTGTTAGGCCGATAGTGCTAATTTTTACTTAGGAAAAATTATGGAGTCTCAAACTTATTTATGGGTGTGAAAATTTGGCAATGTGGGCTACAAAATGGATCTTGTCACACAAATTTCAACAATTTGTGTTAATCATAAAATTAAAATGTGATGAATTTATGTGGAATGTGGAGGATTGGTGGGTGGAGGCTAGTGAAAAAAGTGAAAATTTTTAGTTGTAACAACTAGCACAATGAAAAATAGCATGCATAGATTATACAAAAAAATAAGAGAGAATAAGAATCAGTAATGGATAACTGAATAAATCTTGTTGTCTCCAAAAAGAAAAATACTACATAGAGACACATAAAAATGATCTAGGCCTGCAAGCTCTATTTTTCATCTTTTCTTCCTAACATAATTATGACATTTTAATCATGCCCTTGGTCTACTTTTGACTATTAATTTTTTTTTTCATAATTATTTAATTAATTCATGTCTTTTTTATTCTTCATGATTATTAAATAAATAAATATTATTGATTTATTCAATACGTCACTAATTGTCTAAAATCTTCCCACAATTAAATAAATTTCTTAATTTATTTAATTATCTTTATTCATTATGTCTTCCTGATTATTAAATAAATAAATTTTATTTATTTATTTAATATGTCACTAATTCTTAAGTCTTCTTATAATTAAATAGATTTTTTAAATTTATTTAATTATTGGTCACATTCTGTAAATTAAATAATTATCTTTAATTATTTAATTGCCTTATTTGACGTTTCCCTCATTTTAAATAAAATTATTTAAAATGGTCTCACATTGTTAACTGCCACTTCTTTTAGTATATAATCCAAAATCAATTATTTATTGTCACATAAATCCATATTTTTTAATTAATTTTAATTCAAAAATGGTAATCGTCTTCCATAAATCAATTACTAAAATTCTTGATTTTTCAAATCTTATATTTCTATCCAATCTTTATCCTCTTGTCACATTTATTTTCAAACGTCGATTTGATTTTCTCACATTTCATCTCAGCCACTCATTTCATATTTTTGCCCTAACTCTAATTTTGGGTTGTCACATGAAATCTTGACTGCTGATTTTTGGGCATCTCCAACTATTAATCATGGTGATTCGTCCAAAATTGGATTTTCTATAAAATGCCAATTTTTCTTTCATTTTGGATTGACTTACACTTCTTCGCATTTCATGTTTTGCATATTTGATCTCATTGTTTGTTGAGTCTTAGGCATTCTAGTCATTTTGTCATAGGCTTTACTTTGGCATAGTTTAGACATTATTTTAATGCTTACTATTTACATGATGGAATAACATTACAGTCATTTCAAATCCTTTGAATCTTGCTTAGGGCTTGTCTTTGTCATAGTCATTGCTCACACAATAAATCTGAGGGGAAAATCACATTTGCAGCAAGTTGAGAAGGGCTATGGAGGTGATTCATGGGGTTTCAAGGATGATTTGGTATAGTCATTCTTATTTATGCATTTTCCTTCATTGTGATTCATAGTTAGCTTTGGTTTTTATGATTAATGCTCTAATCTACTAACAACCATAAAATTACCTCAGTTACATTGGTGAACCCGACATTTTTCTTACAAATTTTCGTAGGGTTTTTTGGTTTTTTTTTTGCAAGTACAGGTACAAAACACCGCATTTGTTTATTGTCAAGCCTCATTTGCAGTGTCACGATGCATTCACTATCTACAATGACGCATTCACTCCATTGCACTGCATATGCTGTCTAGAAAGTTGCATTTGCTAGACTGCGATGCATTCGATTTGCTAAATGACGCATCTGAGATTCATAACCCATATATTTGGTAGATTCCAAATAGTCCTACGATGCATTCGCTTTGTAGAGTGACACATTCTCTCTGTTGTGATGCATTTTCTTGATAATTTTGTTGCATTCAGGTTTTTCCAGATTTCCTTTTGCATTTAGTTATATCTTTTGCAATCTAACTAGAATAGGTGTTTTTTGGTTATTAATCCTTGTTGGCAGTGTGTGGCATTTAAGTTTCGTGGGTCCAAGACATTTTTCTCAAACTACTAACTTGTGGTTTTGTAAATTTGTTTGTCCAAGAAATCTAGCTTTGAAACATTGTGCTTGTGATTTTTAGATTAGAAAATACTTCATTTGGTGCACTAAAAATAACATGTGTTTGATTCTACTTGATTGTGCTTGAAGGTGGTAGGTGACTATGCTCTCACCTTGAGCAAACTAGGTGGTCAGAAAACTAGACCCACCTTATTTTTTGTGTAACCCTTACGATTCAATAATCAAAGTATCCTCTCCCCTTGCACACTTGTGCGATCTTGTGTGTAAGAGAAATAGTTATTGATTCTAGAACTTGGGCCTACCTTGGTGGGAAAAAGTACTCACCTCAAGGTGACTCAAATCAAAAATGAAGCTTTTTGGCCAAGCTACCCCCAACTGATATATAAGTGTGAATCCTAAGAGAAAGCCTAGGATTACGAGTGCGGATGTATCACATGGACAAAGTAGTACTCCCCAAAACCTTGTTGAGCATAACCTCTTCAGGCTGGAGTGCCTCCTAAATGAAGCTTAATATTTTTCCCCATGTATGGCCACTCGAATGGGGGTCCCGAATTAAATAATTTTGTGTAGTAGCCAAAAACCCTCTATTTGCTAGCACAACAATAGTCCTTGTGAAGGCATCCACATCTTCGCAGTTTTTAGTAGAGGTGATCAATCTACCATGGGAGTTTCATGGGGGTTGGAAGCTTGGTTGGCCTGAGAAGAGAGTACATTGTAAGGGGGAGCCCGTGCAACCAAGCTTCTAGACTCACACGCTAAGAATATGCGGCTAGGGAAACTCACGTGGAATCTAGCAAATATTGTCCTGGCCTAACCATAGGATTGTGCTTGTCTTATTTGTGTTTGTCTACACTAAAAATATTGTGCTTACCAAGTGTTTTCTGGATACTGAAACAAAACAAGCAACATTCACAACTTTGGAAACAAACAGTCAACTTCAAACAATTCAGATTTTTGACCAAAACATCAAAAAAATTAGATTCTTGCATTCTGCACCACAACTGCTAAAACACATTCACTATTTCACACCACATTTGACAGTCTATGCAACACATTTTCTCTGATAAAACACATTTGCTGCTCTGTGCACCACATTCACCTATATTGCATCGCATTTGTTATCTATAGAGCTGCATTTTCTAAAACTGCAACGCATCTGATAGACTACAATCCATTTGCTACCTGCAACGACGCATTTTCCTGGCAGAAACATAAACCCTGTCATAGATCAAAATCCAATTCCAAACATTTTTAGCTTGCTGTCAAACATCTTTTTTCAAAAGTCTTTGTCAGAAACTAGAACTGAGATTGCTCAAAATCTTCATCAATTGCATCCACTAGCTTGCATTTTGACCATAGGATTTAATTCTCCAAATTTTAGTTGCATTCCCTAGGCTTTGTAATCATCATTTCTAGCATAAATTTTTCCTTAGGTTTCATCTTTGCATACTTTGGATTAGGCTAACTCACCATACTTTGCAAAATCATTATTTTCAAAAGTAGGTTATCTTGGGACTTAGTCATCATTACTCTTCTCATTCCTTGTCCTTTTTGTGAGAACTTCCAACTCAATAGTCTAGTTAGGAAAGCTCACTAGTCATTTTGACCTTGTCACCTAGTCCCCTTAGCAAGTCCCTTGATAACCAAAATTGAGACATAGGTCAAGCTTAGAGTGGTTAGGAAAACCTTTCTCCAAATTTCATTCATCTTAGTCCTCATTTTGCACCTAGAATTTGTATTAATATTGTCCATCTTAGTCCTCATTTTGCACCTAGAATTTAAATTATTCATCTCCTTAGTCAAAATTATCATCCTAGTCCTCACTTGGAACTTTGACCTTGACAACCTTGTCATCTTGCATTAATCATTTCCTTAGGTAAACATCATTATCACCTTGCATTGTCATCCTTTATAAAAAGATAAAAACATATAGTAGTATCTCCTCATACTTAGTTGTCATCATCACCTTCCATTTTCATCCTTTATCACAAAAAGAAAAAAACATAGGCTAGCGTCATCCTTACATTTAGTTGTCATTCTCATCATCCTCACTTGAACAATTCCCTTTTATGGTGGAAACTAAGCTTCAAAGAAAGAAAACACAAATGGAAAGATTTGGACAAGATTTCAATCCCAACATCGACAATAACATCTGGGACATGAACCAAAACTGGAATTTTTCTGACCCATTTAGCAACATGAACATACAATTTTCCATGAACATGTAATATTCATCGAATAACCCACTCGAACCATTCATACAAAGAGATCAACATGGACATGTATATGCAGAGGACCTAGAAGCTACAGCGAAAAATCCTGATGTAGCCAATTTCATGGAAGACTTAGTCTTACATGACCCTCAAAGGTATCTAGCCATGCTTTTGGACCAAGGGGTTAAGTCACCACATGGATTTGACATAAATACTTTGAGACCAACATCACCCAACCATAATGTCAACAATACAAACATGTTCAATAATAGTCAACCTCAAAACAACATAAGCAATACTTTTGTTGGTGCTACTTTGTAAACTATCACAAGCACCATTAGTGCTACCTCCAATAATCATAACAATCCTAATACGATCAATACAACATCCATTGGAGGGACACCAATTTTATCACAAGCTATATCACAATCATTGCCAACAATGTCCACAATATCATCACAATCGGTTGGAGCCACCTTTGGGTCTTCAGCAATGTGGGCAAGTTATTCAAATCCTCTATTTTTTGCTTCAGTCAATCCCATGGGTGCATCATCTCCTCTATTTACAACTACATCTAGTGCCATGGGTGCATCCTCATCAAATCCTCTCATTGGTACCTCATTTAATCCCTTTGGAAGAAGTAAACAACGTGTCTTTATTCAAGGACCACAACCAAATGTTAAAACGTGAACACAATTTATTTCCAATCCCTCCCAAGGACAAAACACAAATATTCCCCTCAAAAAATTTCAACAATTTGGACAAGGCAATCAGAACACACAACATATGGCATCATTCAGACACCACAATATTCATGGTCACCATATTCCCCAAATTTTGACTCAAATAACTGGAGGACATGTCCTGACATATTCATCCCATATTCATACCCATCAACAAGTCCCCAATCCAAACTTTCAACACCAAAAACATGCAAACCAAAACACATCGTACATTTCACAACAAAAAATCCCACAACAAAAAACCAACATCTCTTCACAACAAATGGGGACCCATGTTATACCAATAACTTACATGTATGATGCAACAAATAATCCTACAATTGATGCCTTGATAGTTCAAGTGGCTAAATTACAAAGGATTATAGAAAATATTAAAATGTCTGAAAAATCACAAGTGTCATATGATGACACAAATCTATACATGCTGCCATTTCCTACTGGATATGTGTCACCAAACTTTACCAAATACAAGGCAAAGACAAATCCTATTGAACATGTTCAAGAACTTGTGACCCACTGTATCAAAATTTCCTATGACCACACATACTTGATGAGACTCTTCTCCAAAATTCTTGCAGGGCTTGCCCTTGAATGGTTCTCCACTCAAAAAGGGATTAAAAAATGGGATGAACTTAAACACACATTCATAAAAAATTATGGGTATAGCATTGACATGGACACCTCCATGACTAGCTTATGCACTCTCACACAAGAAGGTGCTGGTGAAACTTGTATCCCATTCTTCCAAAGATGGAGAAGTCTAGCTAGTCGTTACCACATCGACATACCCGAAAAAGAAAAGGTTGACAAGTTTATTCAAACACTTCTAGGCCCCTTGAAATATGGATTGCAAGTTCATTGTTGCACAACTTTCATAGACCTAGTCAAAAAGGGTGTCTAAGTTGAGAAATATCTTGTTGCAAAAGGAGAGCTAAAATATGGTCCTAAAAACACAAACACAAACCCATCGGTAGACGAAAATAAGTATTGGGTAAAAAATAAACATGTTACCAATGATGGTGTTGTCAATGCTAAAGCTATAATCACAATGCGTCCAGTGCTTACTCTAAAAGGGGTTCAACTGCAAAACAAACCAACAACAATATTGACACCCCCCACCAATGTCACCCCAAATAATCAAAATGGTGAAAATAGTCAAAGTCAAGGACAACCCCGCCAGACAAGACAATTCCCGAAAAGATGAACATATACTGCTTTGGGAGAACCAATTGAGGATGTCCTTAAGAAACTCCTCCAAAATGGTCTCATCACACTTGAGGACCCTAATCCGTATGACCCAGGGTAGTTTAAACCATCATGGTGGGATGATAATGCTTTCTGTGATTACCACTGGGCTAAAGGACATAAGACATCCTCTTGTCATAAATTAAGAAATATTGTGCAAGATCTTATTGAAAGTTGAATAACTGAATTGGGTGGGTCACAATTTGCATCAAATGTTGACCATACCATTCATAAAAACCCACTGCAAGACCATGGTTCTAATAAAGCTTCAATGTAAGGTCCTAAGACAAATAATATTCAAGCCAATTATGCCTGCGCCACATACAACTATTCCGATGGACCTATTATTAAAAATTCTAAACTGATGATGAGCGTATCAATACCATCACAATAAAAAGAGAACCTCAATGTAATACCACCACTTGAAGTGGCAAGGTCACCATAGCTAGTCCACCTCTTGCTAGACAACCAAAAATCACAATACCTAAGCCATCTATTAAGCAATCACAACCTGGTTCATCTGCAAAGAAATGGCAACCTAAAATTCATTTTAATATTATAGACCAGCTTGACCAAACCCTTGTGCATATTTACATACTTGAGTTGCTTCACATTTCTCCTACACATAAATCTATTCTTGACAAAACCTTGCAAGAGTCCTCTATCCCGCAAGACATTGATGTCAACCAATTTGAGGCCATGGTGGGATACCTCACTAGACCTCATCATGTAACATTTTCTGATCAAGATTATTTGTCACCCAAGACCAACCATAATGATGCATTACACATCAAAGTTTAAATCCATAAGCACAAGGTCATAAGAGTTTTAGTAGATGGCAGAGTAGGATTGAATATATGCTCCTTAAAGTTGGTTAAGGCTCTAGGATTTTTTGATGTGTGTGTGGACCCTACAAAGAGCATAGTTATAAAGGTATATGATGATGAAGAACGTTCCTCCTAAGGTGTGATCACTCTTCCCATTAGAGTTAGGTCAGTCATTATGGATACAAATTTCCAAGTTCTGGATCTAGAATTACCCTATAACATATTGCTTGGCCGACCTTGGATCCATGCCCCCTAAAGGTTATCCTCTCCACATATCACCAATGCTTGAAATTCACCTTTGATGGCACAAAAATCACCATATATGGAGACCTCAACCCCTTTCAGTATTGCACCAATCTTAAGGGTATTTCTAAACATCGAGTGCCCATCAAGCGAGAAGCATCAACCCCTTCTTCCTCCAAATACATTGAATTGACCACACCCGCATCATCGTCCATGTCCACTCCTTCCACATCTTCCGCCACACCATCATCTTCCTCGCTTCCTAAGGATGATTCCAATGTCAAGATCTAGGACCTAGGCTATCGAGATTTCAAACTGAGTATGACATATTGCATCACAAATATACCCAAGTCTCCTAAGGTCTATGGTCGGTCGTGTTTCAGAATGGAACCTAAACAAATTTTTAAAGTTCCACAAAAAAAAGTTTTCATAAGATGGAGAGACATGAACAATGAAGACATTACCAACATATTAGGATGTATTTACAAAGAAATGGAAGACTTACCCCCATTTCCAGTCCATATATATGGCAAAGGTTATGACATAATGAAGGCAAAAGGCTATGACGGTACTAGTGGCCTTGGAAAGAATAAAATAGGGATGTGAGAAGCTTTGATGCCATCTGAAAGACCAAAACTTCTTGGATTAGGGTATGGATTGCCCAACAATGACGATCGACATATCAATGGACTTTCGAGTGAGCGTGTGAATGCTTCAGAAAGTATCGAGACCATTAAGGAATCCCTTACCAAAACTGACTCCCATGAGTGGGATTTTGGCTCCCAACAATCCTTAAGTGATTTTTGTCTTGATGACTTGTTCCTTGAACTTGGAGAGCTTACCTCTAAACAAATATTTTAGAAAATTTTTAAAATTGATCAAGCATCGAATAATGACAATATTAAGATCCCAAGGAAACAAGAAGACTGGAATAGACCCTTTTCCCAAGGAACAATGACAAGCCAAAATCCTCCTTTAATCCCATTAACCCTCATCATGACATACCTGTCCAACCATCTAAACCTAATAACCATTAGTCAGATCCATCTGAATTGCCACATGACACTGGTGACCATGACTCTAATTCCTTCATCCCCTAATTTTCCAAGGAGTATGAAACAAGTGAAGGAGAGTATTGGGTAGAGTCCGATGTGGAATTGGATGATGAAAATTTCATTTTTAATGTCTCTGAATCTATTTGCATGCTTTCTATGTCCTCCCCACAATTTACCAACACTGACGGTGGAATTTCCTTATTCTACCTACAACTAATCGATTGGGACCAACAAGGCCCACCAACCATGGACATATTTAAGAATGATGAGGCCATTGCAAAATTTATGGGACTATGTGAAGGCATACCCAGTGGTGATCACAAGGTTGGATTTAGTATTGACCTAGATTGTGTAGCTTACTTTGTGGATATTGCTCCATCCTCTAGTCACAAAATAAAAAGTAAAAATAAGACAAAAAATAAAACATCTTTAGGTGAAAATTGAAAGGCACCTTCTGATGACAAAAAAGTAAAATTAAAGGATGTATCTATAGGTGAAAACCTCTCTGAGGCACCCAAAGATGGAGGACTGGACTTTCTTCCCATAACACAAGAAAAATCATCCATGTTCATAGAGGACACAATGGAATTAAACATATCAATAACAAAAGATCCCAAGATGGTCCTCTTGGCAGCCTCTTTGACAGAGGAAGAGAAGCCTGAGTTCCATAAGTTTTTCTTAGAGTGTAAGGTCAACTTTGCGTGGTCCTACGCTAATATGCTATGTTAGATCTAGAGCTGGTTTTGCACCATTTTCCACTATTTCTAGATGCCAAGATAGTAAAATAGAAGCTACGAAGGATGCACCCACAGATTGCATTGTTAGTCAAAGCAGAACTTAAAAAATTGTTAGATGTGGGATTCATACGGTCCATAGATTATGTTGAATGGATATCAAATATCGTACCTGTCACAAATCCAAATGTTTAGACTCGCATCTGCATAGATTTTCGGGACCTAAACAAAGCATTTCCAAAGGATGACTTTCCCTTGCCAAACATAGATATCATAGTAGATCTCATGGTAGGGTATAAGATGTTGTCCCTCATGGATAGTTTCTCAGGTTATAATCAGATTTGTATTGCCCCAGAAGACCAACATAAAACAACATTCACTTGTCCTTGGGGTACATACTACTGGAATGTCATGCCTTTTGGTCTTAAGAATGCAGGTACCATGTATCAGAGAGCTATGATCACAATATTTCATGACATGATGCACAAGATAAGATCATTTGAATGTGTTAGACACAATTTTTAAGAGACTAGAAGAATATAATGTCTGACTGAATCCTAAGAAATGTGTCTTTGGTGTGACATCTAGAAAACTTTTGGGATACATAGTTTCTCAAAGAGGCATCGAAGTCAACCCAACTAAAGTGAAAGCCATCTTAGACATGCCTCCTCCCAAAGGAATAAGTGAACTTAGGACATTACAAGGAAGATTACAATCAATCTAGTGCTTCATAGCACAATTGGCCGGCAAGTGTCAACCATTTCAATATCTTATGTGCAAGGGTGTCCCCAATGTGTGGAAAGATAAATGCCAAGAAGCCTTTCAGCAAATAAAAGACTACCTACTATCACCACGAGTCGTTATGCCTCCCAGTCAAGGAAAACCTTTAATTTTATACATCTCTGCCACTACTTCAACATTGGGGGCATTACTAGCACAAAACGACTAGGAAGAAAAGGAAAGGGCCATATATTATATTAGTCAGACACTAGTCGGATATGAGTTGAATTACACATCAATTGAACGTGCTTTCCTAGCAGTTGTCTTTGTTGCTCAGAAGCTAAGACACTATATGTTGAATCATAGGAAATAGTTGGTAGCAAATATTGACCCCCTGAAATATCTATTGAGTCGAGTAGCATTAATAGGAATTCCAAAAAAATGGGTCATGATTCTGAGCGAATATGGCATCCAGTATGTAGAGCAAAAGGAAATGAAGGGACAAGTGATAGCAGACCAATTGGCAGATGCACCTATACAAAGTGATCATCCCTTAGTGGTAGATTTCCCAAATGAATCCATATTTCTTACAAAACCTAAGTCACTGTGGAGGCTATATTTTGATGGATCTCATACTAATCATGGCTCAAGGGCAGGTATATTATTTATCACTGCACAAGGGGATTCCATTCCTAATTATTTCCACATAGCTTTCCCATGTACAAATAATGTGGCAAAATACGAGGCACTTGTCACAAGACTTAGAATGGCAATAAAATGGAAAATTAGAACACTTCATGTCTATGGGGATTCTTAGTCATTAACCAAGTCAATGATGACTAGACACTAAGGATGAGAAATTAATGCCCTACAAATGAATGATTGACAACTTTCAGACATATTTTCACATGGTGACTTTTGAGCAAGTTCTGAGAGCACAAAAAAGGGTAGCAGATGTAATGGCTATGATCGACTCTCTCCTAGACATTCCAAGCAATATGCCTCAATTGGAGTTCTTGGTAGAACAACTTTTGGTCCCTGCCTATGATATTCCTGAATCAGAGATGGTCTGCGAACTTGTTGGTCTTGATTTTCCATGGTATCAAGACATTCATGACTACCTCAAGTATCAAACCCTTCCCCCCAACCTATCCAATAACTAGAGAAAGTCGTTTATCCAAAAAGTTGCTAGATACACCATCGTCAGTGACACCCTCTACTATCATAGCTTTGACAACACACAGAACCTTATGCGAAGTACATGAGGGTATATGTGGATATCATTCAAGTGGCCCTACTCTGGCCAAGAAGATAATGAGACTTGGGTACTATTGGCCGACCATTGAGAAAGATGCACTAGAATATGTCAGGGCTTGTCATCAATGTCAGATACATAGTGATTTGATTCACTCTCCAATGTAGGAACTTCAGTCGATTACTTCTCCTTGGCCCTTCAGACAATGGGGACTCGAACTCATGGGAAAAATCCATCCTACCTCATCCAATGGACACAAATTCATCATCACCTCCATTGAGTACTTTACGAAGCGGATCGAAGCCATCCCCCTTACGTACATAACTGGCAAAAAAAATTCCAAATTTATTCTCAACTACATCATTTTTCGGTATGGTATTCTGCAATCCATCATCATAGACAATAGACGTCCATTCAAAAATAAGACTTTCTTGAGTTATGTGAGAAATTCCATATCCAACATCATTTTTCAACACCATATTACCCACAAGGACATGGTCAAGCTGAGGCATCTAATAAAACCATCATTAAAATTCTAAAAAAGACTATTAATGATGTTGGTCATGACTGGCACATCCAACTTAACCCTACTCTGTGGGCTTACCACACCAGTATTCACATGCTCATAGGAGCCACTCCATTTGTCGTGGTCTTTGGAGCTGAAGCCATATTTCCCATCGAGGTTGAAATTCCTTCCTTACGAGTCTCCCTGAAGGATCTAACGGATGATGAGGAGTATAGATAGTCGCACCTACATGAGTTGGAGATGTTAGAGGAAAGAAGATATAATTCTTTGAACCATCTACAGGAATATCAGAACTGTCTCTATCGCAGTTACAATAATAAATTTATGGTTAGGAAGTTTGAAATTGGTGACTTAGTCCTCATGCAAAATCCTAAAAAATCAAGCTGACAGAGAAAACCTGGCAAGTTCAAACCAAATTGGTTGGGTCCTTATGTCATCATATCCTCTTTTGGTTCTGGAGCATATCAGCTAGTGACTCCAAATGGGGAACAACTAACAGAGCCAATCAACAGTCTGCACCTTTGAAAGTTGGGCCAAAAACCTTAAAAATACAAAAAAAAAATGAAAAATATAAAAGAATTATCACCCTGATGAAAACTTGGCAAACAGGCACTTTGGATAAGTACCATGGTGAAAAACTGGCAAACAGGTGCCATGCATAGTCAATCATTGTTCTACCATCTACTATCACTTTATCTGCCTTGGTCCATAATGAAACACATTTTTATGTCACTACCACGACATCAGCCATGATATTACACCCTTCCTTTCATGGTTGACAAATGATTGACATCAAGTCTTGCATGTTGTCCACCCATCATCCCAAACACATCTTTTTCATGTCCTTCAAATTTGGCTAAGTCTTGGACCTAACTAGGGGCACTTCTTGTCACTTGAATGTAGTAGGTATTGCACATGGTCTTGAAAATTGTAAAATGTCCTGATAAAAGACAAAAACATCATAAAATGTCCTAAAGAAAGACCTAAAAATCATAAAATGTTCTAAAGAAAGACCTAAAAATTGAAAAACATCCTAAATAAATACCTAAAAATAAAAAAAATGTCTTGAAGAAAAAAGAAAAAAAGAGTCAAAATGTCTCAAAAACACAAAAACAGAGTCACATTTCATCATGTCAATCATATTAGTCAAGTCTTTGTCATTTTTCTGAACTATGTTGTTTCTGTGCATTTGATAGTTAGGCAAGACTCATTTGTGAGTCCCCAAGACATTAGGTCAGTCCTCTTAGGTTTTTCAACAATAAAATCATGATTCAATCATTGGTCATCAAGACAGATTCATTGGCCATGTCGAACTACAAGGTCTCTGAGTGCATGATGTAGGCAAGGCCATTTGTCGATGAGCCCCCGAGGCCACACTAGGTCAGCCCATTAGGGTTCATGGAACTACATTGGCACACACATCAAAGGTCTTCAAGTAATGAAAAATCATTTCCAAACAGGAAAAATTCTAAGGAAATTTATGACAATCAACATGTCAACATCAACATGTCATCAACAACAGTCAAGCTTCAATCAATTTTAGTCAAAACAAGTCAAACTCAATCATTACCAGTCAAACTATCAACTCTTGGTTATTCTTTAGATGTGTCCTTCTAAAGAACAACATTTGTCATTTATGTCGTAGGATGTGTCCTTCCTAGGCATTGTCACTATCATCTGGCATTTTGAGGGATCCTCTTGACATTGACATTATTCAGGATGTGTCCTTCCTAAATTTGGAAAACTTGGACATTCAACATTCGGTCACCATCAAACATGGCACCTTTGGAATTTGACATCATGAAACCCACAATCTTGACATTAAAACACTAGACATTCAAACACACTTGGAAAACACTTGGCAAATATTGGCTTGGCATTTTGTTCTTTCATCTATCATTCTGTTACTAGCTTCTTCGAGATGTCCTGATAATGGGATTTAGAGAAGCAACGATGTGTCATGATGATTGTCTTGTTTTGTCTTTTTGGCAGTCATGTTGCTAGTTCCTCAAGGATGTCCTAACAACAGTATTTAGAGGAGCAATGATGTTTCATTACTTGTCTTTCTTGTCTTTTTCTACTTGTGACTGATTGTGACAAAAAGGATGGGGCAATTGTGCTCTTCATATGAGTCGTGATCATCCTTGTCTATGACTATTTGTCTCATGTGATGGTATGACTTTGCACACCTTGATCTATGTCATATTGAGGTGCTTTTTTTCCATTACAATAATTTTACCAATGATGATTAAGAGCAATAAGTGTTAAAGTCTTATGGTAATATGTTGAAGGATTTTGTCTAGGAACTAACATGCATCTCCTTTTGTCTTGTCATCTTCTCTTGTCTGTCTCACGATGATATCCAGTGACATACAAAAATATGAGTGCATACATGATCATATAGGTATTGCATTAGGTCCATACATACATTATCTATATCATTAAACCATAAACATTTCATCATATATTGCATTCTACATATATGTTCATGCATTAACATATTCATAAACATGGCATCCATTCAAATAAATACACTATGCATATCATCATCATGACATAATATCATCATGAAATATAAATAAGCATCACATCATCATGGAATCTCATCATAAGTAACCATCATATGGTATACATGGCATGGCATATAAATAAAATCATCATCATAGGAATCACAAATGCATAAATCACACCACATAGTCATCACATAGTCACCATAACTGCATCATCATAATCATCATCACATAAACATATATCATAAGCTTAATCAACATATATAAGGCATCATCACATAGCATAAAACATATAGGTCACATCAAAACTCCATCATATATATCATCTCAAAAAATATAATGTCAAAAGATAAAGTCAGGAGATATCCCAAAAATAGAGCTCGCAGGCTCGATAGTCATTACATAAAGTGTCATAACATGAAACTCTGAAACATGAAGTCAAATAAAATAAGCATGTCCCTATGAAATTCTCTCCTCATTCCCTCATGGTGAAGAGTGTGGTGAATAAGGACTTGTGCCTGGCACTGAGGTAACCTATGGAACTATAGTGGCCTGTGTCTGTGAAGCCAATGTAACTGACACTGATGGAATCATTTGAATTGTAGCATGCATCTAGGATGACACTGCTACCTACATCTGAGAGGCTAATGGATCTACAACTAGAGGCTGACCATGCACTAATTTGTGGCTTGAACCTGATGACCCATGCAAGTGCCCTGACCTATGGCTGGAGGAGTGCTTGTGATGGGACCTATGACCTAAATTTTTTCCTAAGGAAGTCGATCCAACCACACTACTCTGGCTGCGGCTGCTCCCTGACCTTGTCTGACTGGCTAACCTAGACAATCTAGGATCTTGCTGATCTGCTGGCACTACATGCTCATAAAACATCCTATACTACCCTTTGCTATTGCTCACTTTAGAAAACTCCCACATGACATCTCCAACCAACCCTATGCATAGCTATGCAAATTGACTACACCAGCTCTCTGCCTGATCCCTCTCCACCCGGGTCACCTTGAGCTCTACTCATAAGGCACTGATCTTTGTTGTGGCCTCATCTAACCTCTACATATCTACCAATTGCTCATCTATGGTGGCATCTCGTGACAGTAGTGGCACACTAGCTATATCTGGATCCCCATTGATCCTCCCCACATATCCTGCCATCTCCCTAGCCTCCATCTCTGCCTCTCCCCTTGCCTCATCTTTGATCAACAGGAGCTGGTGCATTAGGAACAGTCAATGGCATCAACCTATGAGTCTCCCACCACAAGTCAAAGTCTGCAATCATCCCAAGATCTACAACACCTCCCCTCCAACACCATGGTTGTGCTACCAAGCTATCAATTTGCTGCTGAGCAAATGACAATGATATGGCTCGACCCCGCCCCAGCTCTCGAGACATTCGTGCATTCTCTGATGTCCCCATTGGCACACCCTGTTGCTCTCAAAACTGCCAAAGTACACACTATGGTAGATACATCTCTATAATGAGCTAACTCTACACCATCTGACCAATCAAATATCAAAACTGTCTATAGAATGGTAGGTGATCTCCCTCATTGGCCCATGGTGCACAATCCTTGTATGGTCTCCAAACAAATGATGTCACTGTATCAATCTTGTGCCTCCACTAGCCTGTCTCTCCCACTCTCGTCTGTTGAAGAGATATTGCATATAAATAAACATATGGCATATCATCTACTAGTTGCATCCTCTGGATCAGTGGACGGAAGATGAAAATATGCTCCCACGCCCAGATCATCAACAGAGTCGTACCACAACTAATGTTGCTTTCCCCCTATAGACAACCTCATTTAACTAATGATACAACATCCCTAGTAGAAATGGCCCCCAGGAAAAAACAACTCTATCTTGCTGCATCTGAACAAGTACATACCCCCATCCGATTGGGAATCCATGCCCCCGACGATCTAGTATGAGGACCCCAAAAATTAGCGTGCATAACATGGTGTCCCATCGTGGGTAGTGCTTTGCAAGATACTCCCACCAAATATCATATGCAGTCACACCAAGGCCCACGACATCAGCTGCCTCATATAGCTTTTTCATGGCCTCTACTCCTTGCTACAAATCATACACAACCCACTCTCCTCTGATAGGAATGTGCAGAATCCGGTATACACCATGTAGTAGAAAGAACAATTCACAGAATGCCACCACTTGACCAATGCTATCAAAATTCCTCTATTGGCTCGGATAATGGGCATATAGGTGACATAGTATAGACCCAATCACATCAGTTTCCTAAACTCTTGATCTGTCATCTAGTCTTGAAATGCATAAGTAGAGGGTCTCAACTCTCGTGTGTAAATGGGCGATAGTCGTCTGTGCACATGCAGAAAATGAAAATTAGCATAGTATTTTCAATTAATATCATCATTCATCTAGTTAAATATGTGAAAAAACTAAGTCTAAAGCTAAGTCAATCCTAGTCAACCCTAGTCAAAGTCACATGCATTGCATTGACTTCATTTGCATCACGTTCTAGTGTTTGTGTCATTCCATACAACATTTGCATCATCCTTTGGCACTTGCGTCGTTGGGTATAAAAAATGCGTCATCTTTGAATCAAATGTAGCACCCTTAGTCAAATCTTGTTGGATGCTGCAGATGTGTTGTTGATATGTGGCTTTCATTGATGTCAACACTATTAGCATTTGTTGTATCAGTTGTTGTATATGTCAAGGATATTGAGAAAATTGTAAAAGAAAGTGTTCTAGGTTCCCAGTGGAACTGTGTAGATCATTAAGTCGTCTTGTTCTTCACGTTGAAGATTAGCTGGTGTGGATTAAAGGGTTTATTTTTAGTGTATCAAGATCATCTACCAAAAATTTTATAGGTCCGCATGAAGTTTTGATTGTATTATGGTCTGATAGTGTTTCTGTGGTCTATGTCAGTGTTCCTAAATGAAGATTGTGTGATTATGCTAATCTCAATTGTTGCGGATGTTTCTCTATTGTTTCTTGGTGCTCTTGGATGTCTCTAGATCATTCTCTATCTTTGTGGTAGATCAACATTAATCGGAGAGCTCGTGGTTGAAGATATTTTCTTGCGTAAGTTCAGTTTTTCATGTTCCTAGCAGACATGTTGGTGGTAGCGTGTTGTGGATCTTCGTGGTGAAATTAATTAAAGTATTTTTGTATTGGAGATGTTAATTTAGGTCTCCACTATGTTGTGGCTGACCTTGGTGGATTCACATTAAAAACTTATTTGTAAGTTTGGGCTGACATTGCAAATATGTTTTATTTTCTTGGTCGGCTAAGCTGTGATGAAATCTCATGTAGCGGATATATAAGTGTGATTGTTTCTTTGGTGAAATGTGTGCTTTGTATGCTAAGAATTCTCCTATGTTTGTATGTGCAAATATCATTTGATAGCAGAGCAGAGTGTGAAGGAGATTGAGTGAAGTGTGAAGAAGGTTTTGTGAGCTTAATTGGAACTATACCCAAGCTTGTGCAAAAGCTATTTTCTCAGTTCATACCCTCCAGATTTTAATCCTATTCTGTATTATTGGGTAGTGAGCCCCTTTTGTATTTGAGCAGTGAGCTATAGGTAGTGTGCCTGAGTGCATGTGCATTCCCCTTATTATTTCTCATTATACTTTTAAGAGGGTATAATCTTGTGGAGTAACATCCACTGTGGTTTTTTCCCTAACATGGTTTCCACGGTGTTCTGTGTCTCTCTGATGTGTTAACTGTTAATGGTTGATTGCTTGTTCATGACATCTGGGATTAAGTTAAGCTAGAAAATTTTAATTTTTTGTGACAACTGATTCACCCCCCCTCTCAGTTGTTTGTCCTTGTTTTTCCAACAATTGGTATTAGAGTAGGTTCCTCTAAAGAAGTCTAAAAGCTTGAGGTGAACCGAGATGGAAAAATTCAAGAAGGACATTCTGAGATTTGATGGAATTAACTACTCACTATGGAAAGTTAGGATGTAATGTCATCTAAGATGTATTGGTGAAACTTTCTAGAAGATTACAAAATATCCATATCTTATTCCTTATAATGGCCCCTCCACTACTGATGAGATCAAAGATGTTGAAAATAACATTAGGGCTAGTGAAGCTTCGGTGAGTGCTCTAACAAATTCAGAGATGGATAATGTGATAGGATTGCAGACAGTTCATGAGATTTGGAAGAAGCTGGAAACTTTGTATGAAGGAGATGCTCAGGTAAAGATGGCTAATCTATAGAGATTAAAAGGCAAGTATGAGAATTTGAAGATGGGTGAAGATGAAAATATCACTTCTTTTATGCATAGAGTAGATGAGATAGTGATGGGTATTAGATGTGTCGGTGGTTCTGTGGATGAGGATGAAATTGTGGCTAAGATACTCAAATCCTTGCCTCCCTCCTACAAAGTGAAGGCTCATGTTATTGAAGAGATCATATCAGTAACAAAGATAACAAGAGACACACTGGTTGGCAAGCTTGTTGCTTTTGAAATAAGTGAATTTGGTGAATCTGCACCGAAGACTAAATTTGCATTCAAGGCTATTGTATCTGGAAGTAATAGGCAAAGATATAGTCTGGGAGAGTGTTCCAGAAAGATATCCAAGTATGATGAAGAACTGAAACAAATTGAAGATAAGGAAAAAGAATTAGAAGAATTGGAAGCACTGATTGCAAAACAAGAAGGCAAAGGAAAAGGTAAATATGAAGATGTATTGCCTATTAAATGTTTCTCTTGTAGTAAAATAGGTCATTTTGCATTAAGGTGTCCTGAAAGAGTTACTAGATCTAAGCCTAAAAAGTCTAGATTCCAAAAGAGATGTTACTTTGCTGAAGAAGCATTGACTGACGATGAGTGTGATAAAGATAATGGAAATGAAGATGAATGGGTTTCCATTGCTACCATTGAAGATAATCTTGTGAATACTAAATTTACTAAAGATGAAAAGGCTCTTGCATCCCGAGTTGAAGAAAAATATGAGTGGGTCATTGATAGTGGATGCTCACATCATATGACTCGTGATAAAAGAAAATTTGTAAGTCTAAAGAAGTATGACGGTGGGGTTGTAAGATTTGGAGATAACAATGCTGGTGTGATTCATGGTAGAGGATCTATTTGTCTTGGTGGTAAGGATAACACTAATGATGTTCTTTATGTTGAAGGCTTGAAGCACAACTTGTTGAGTGTTGGAAAGATGGTGGACAAAGGCTATGACCTTCAGTTCAAAAATGGAAGATGCAAGATACGTGGAAGTTCTGGGAATATGATTGCTATAGGTAAGCAGACAAAAGGTGATATATTTCACCTACCTACTTCTAGTGGGAGTTGTTTAATTTCTCAAGTAGATGAAAGTTGGTTGTGGCATGGGAGGCCGTGTCATGTAAATTTTGATAACATTGTCAAGGTAAGTTCCACTCAAGCAGTAAGATATCTACCTAAGTTAGTGAAGCCTTCTGACACAATCTTCAAGGAATGTCAGATGGGTAAACAAAATAGAGTCTCTTTTCGAAGAAAAAAATTTCATTCAAATGATTTGCTGTAACTACTACATATTGACCTCTATGGTCCCTCCAGAGTCAGAAGTATTCATGGAGAAAGGTACTTTATATTGATTATTGATGATTACTCTAGAATGATATGGGTTTCTTTCTTGAGAGAAAAATGTGAAGCATTGGAAAAGTTCAAAAGTTTTAAGGCTGTGGCAGAAAATGAGAAAGGTCTAAAAATCAAGTGCTTGAGATTTGAAAGAGGTGGTGAGTTCACCTCCATGGAGTTCAACTCTTTTTGTGAAGAGCATGGAATTAAAAGATAGTTATCTGCTCCCCGAACCCCTCAACAGAATGGAGTTGCAGAGAGAAAGAATAGAACAATTCTAGATGCTTCCAGAACAATGATGGTGGAAGGAAATGTGTACCAAATGTATTGGAGTGAAGTGGTAAGCACTGTTGTGTATACCTTGAACCAGGTAAATATTAATGGTAATTAATGTAAGACCCTTTTTTAGTTACGGTTTGGTTAAAAGCTTACTGTTAAATATTTCAAGATCTTTGGAAGCAAGTGATAGGGACAGGGTTGGATTGAGTCAATCACTGGCTCAATGCTCTGGGTCACACATTGACAACCCCCTTGGTGTTACTTCATCCACCTCTCAACCTATAGGTCCTCTGCTATATAGGCACCCCTGGTTCATTAGCCAACCCTGCTATCATCTCTGATTTGCTACTTCCAAGCAATTCTTGGTGCTTTCCTCCACATTCACCATCTAGCCCTTAATACACCTAAAGACTAGCTAAGCTCGTGCTACTTCCAAACCTAATTTGGCAGGGGTGTGTTCAGGATCCCATGGCTTCAAAACCATCAAATAAGGGTTCTTGTTTAACCTCCATGCTTGGATTTTCCATCGCTATCACAAAACCCTAGTCTAGGGTTTGGGAAGGCTACAAGGATTAAGCCCTTTTTAGGCCTCCTCACTCATCTAAAACTATTTAGAACTTCACTACCTCAACTGGTTAGACCAAACTCCCTTTAGGTACCCTGGCTCAATTTCCATGCTCTAACAAATTTTCAAGGTCTCAGACCTTTTTCCTGTCTGTACACAGTTGTACCCTATTCTTGCAAAAACTAGGGCTTTCCTTGACCTTTTCTTGGACTGTTTTTAGTTTCTAGCCTCCAGATGATAAATCAAAGGCTCTGCCCTTATTCCAACCTTGGTGAAGGCTCTTGCAAACACTTCACACTTTGCTTTTTCATACATTTAACACCCCTGCCATGTTTTGACTGTGCAAAGAATGTCTTTTCCAAGCCAGGCACCAATAGTCTCGCCTAGGAAAAGACTTTGTGCATTCTCTGAGATCCCTAGGTGCTTCCTACCACTAAAATATGTACAAATGAGGAGCTTGGCCACATTCCCAATGAGTCCATGTTTGTTGGCATAGGAAGAATGTGGCCTAAGACTCCATTACTACCAGTTTCAGACAAAACAACAAAAAATAGAGAATTTACAAGAATAGACAACAACGATGAACTAACTAATTAAAATTTGACAAGACTGATTCAAAAGGATACTCTACATGCTTGATAAGCCAAAAAATTCTTTACTTAATTCATATGATTGTTGTACCAAAAACAAGAACAGAAAACTGTATATTCCATGCCAAAAATCACTGTTTTTTCATTATTCACAAAAAACCTTCCACGCTCCAACTCATCCAACCCTCTCAAAAGTTGAGAGATCACTTATCCAAAGCCAAGAAATAGTTAGCTTAATTTACCCGAGCCTAAGCATGGCCAAAAGCATGCAGTTTGAAAACACAGTGTGTTTTTCAATTTTTGACTATAACTTAGGAAACCACCACAAAAAGTTTCCAAACTTTATTCAACTTTTACCTAAGAACTAAAAAGTCCTCAACCACAATCTAAAAGGTATTTAAGACCTTACCAAAACATAACAACATGGATATCAACAAAAACTTTAAAAATAAGCTTGCACTTAGGCACTTTGGCAAGTGCTCCTGCACCAACAAGTGTTATATCAAGAGAGATGATGATATAGGAAAGTTTTATGCAAGAAGCGATGAAGGGATTTTCTTAGGTTACTCCACTAAAATAAAGGCCTACCAGTGCTATAACAAAATATTGAGAAAGATGGTTGAAAGTGCAAATGTCAGAGTTGATGAGGACTCTATCAAATCATCCAGATATTGTGGTTACGATTTTGATGAAGAAAATACTAGCAAAGGGAAGAATTCTCAGACAAAAAATCTACTTCAGATTTTTCCATATGTTCTGGGAAAGCAACCTCAGTTTGTTTTGGTAAATCAAGTTAGTTAGAAAACACAGACAAGTGCAAGTGTAGAAGAAATATCAAAAGAATTAGAAGTTCGAGAATGTCCCAAAACTCCAAGGTATGTAAAGCTAAATCATAGGAGTCAAGAATAAAGGAGTGCAAACTAGAAGAAAGATTGCAGAAGAATATTGTCTAATTTCCAAGATTGAACCTAAATATGTCACTAAAGCCTGTCAAGATGAACACTGGTTCAAAGCTATGAAGGAAGAGCCGACACAGATTGAAAAGAATGACACATGGATACTGGTTCCTAGGACTAAAGACAAAAATGTGATTGGTACTAAATGGGTGTTTAGGAACAAGCTGAATGAACAGGGTGAAGTGGTCCAAAATTAAGCAAGAATAGTATGTAAAGGGTATTCTCAAATGGAAGGTATTGATTTTGAAGAAACTTTTTCCCTTGTTGCTAGAATTAAGGCTGTAAGGTTATTTCTTGCTTATGTTGCATACAAGGACTACAAATTCTATCAAATGGATGTAAAGTCAGTATTTCTAAATGGAGAACTAGAAGAAGTATACATTGAATAGCCAGATGTATTTCAACTAATTGACAAGGAAGATATGGTCTGCAGATTAAATAAATCTCTATGTGGACTCAAGCAAGCCCCCAGAGCCTGGTATGCTCGATTGGATAAATATTTACTGAAGCTTGGATTCACTAAAGGTACTCCTAATAGAAACCTATATTTCAAATTGGATCATGATAAAGAATTAATTATAGAAGTATTTTTTGACGACAACATATGATAGGTGATAAAAGAAAATTTGTAAGTCTAGAGAAGTATGACAGTGGGGTTGTAAGATTTGGAGATAACAATGCTGGTGTGATTCATGGTAGAGGATCTATTTGTCTTGGTGATAAGGATAACACTGATGATGTTCTTTATGTTGAAGGCTTGAAGCACAACTTGTTGAGTGTTGGAAAGATGGTGGAAAAGGGCTATGACCTTTAGTTCAAAAATGGAAAATGCAAGATATGTAGAAGTTCTGGGAATATGATTGCTACAGGTAAACAAACAAAAGGTAATATCTTTCACCTAACTACTGCTAGTGGGAGTTGTTTAATTTCTCAAGTAGATGAAAGATGGATGTAGCATAGGAGGATGTGTCATCTAAATTTTGATAACATTGTCAAGGTAAGTTCCACTCAAGTAGTAAGAGATCTCCCTGAGTTAGTGAAACCTGCTAACACAATCTGCAAGGAATGTCAGATGGGTAAGCAAACTAGAGTCTCTTTCCGGAGCAAACAGTTTCATTCAAATGATTTGCTAGAACTGCTACATATTGACCTCTATGGTCCCTCTAGAGTCAGAAGTATTCATGGAGAAAGGTACTTTATGTTGATTATTGATGATTACTCTAGAATGATATGGGTTTCTTTCTTGAGAGAAAAATGTGAAGCATTGGAAAAGTTCAAAATTTTTAAGTCTATGGAAGAAAATGAGAAAGGTCTGAAAATCAAGTGCCTGAGATCTGATAGAGGTGGTGAGTTCACCTCTAGGGAGTTCAACTCTTTTTTTGAAAAGCGTGGAATTAAAAGATAGTTATCTGCTCCCCGAACCCCTCAACATAATGGAGTTGCAAAGAGAAAGAATAGAACAATTCTAGATTCTACCAGAGCAATGATGATGGAAGGAAATGTGTACCAAATGTACTAGAGTGAAGTAGTAAGCACTGCTATGTATACCTTGAACCAGGTAAATATTAATGGTAATTATAGTAAGACCCCTTTTGATTTATGGTTTGGTTACAAGCCTACTATTAAATATTTCAAGATCTTGGGAAGCAAGTGTTATATCAAGAGAGATGATGATATAGGCAAGTTTTATACAAGAAGCGATGAAGGGATTTTCCTAGGTTATTCCACTAAAAGCGAGGCCTGTCGATGCCATAACAAAAGACTGAGAAAAATGGTTAAAAGTGAAAATGTTAGAGTTGATGAGGACTTTTTCAAATCATCCAGATATTGTGGTTATGATTCTGATGAAGACAATACTAGCAAAGGGAAGAATTCTGAGGCACAAAATCTACTTCAGATTATTCCATATGTTCCAGTACAACAACCTCAATTTTTTCTAGTAAATCAAGTCAATTAGGAAACACAGACAAGTGCACGTGTAGAAGAAAGATCTAAAGAATCATAAGTTCAAGAATGTCCCAAAACTCCAAGGTATGTAAAGCTAAATCATTATGAAAGTAAAATCATAGGAGACAAGAATAAAGGAGTGCAAACTAGAAGAAAGATTGCATAAGAATATTGTCTAATTTCCAAGATTGAACCTAAAAATGTCACTGAAGCCTATGAAGATGAACACTGTTTTGAAGCTATGAAGGAAGAGCAGACACGCATTGAAAATAATGACACATGGATACTAGTTCCTAGGCCTAAAGACAAAAATGTGATTGGTACTAAATGGGTGTTTAGGAACAAGTTGAATGAACAAGGTGAAGTGGTCCAGAATAAAGCAAGACTGGTATGTAAAGGGTATTCTCAAATGGAAGGTATTGATTTTAAAGAATTTTTTTCCCCTATTGCCAGAATTGAGGCTGTAAGGTTATTTCTCGCTTATGTTGCATACAAGGACTACAAAGCCTATTAAGTGGATGTAAAGTCAACATTTCTGAATGGAGAACTAGAAGAAGAAGTATACATTGAATAGTCGGATGGATTTCAACTAATTGACAAGGAAGATATGGTCTGCAGATTAAAGAAAGCTCTATATGGACTCAAGCAAGCCCCTAGAGCCTGGTATGCTAGATTGGACAAATATTTACTAAAGCTTGGATTCACTAAAGGTATTGCTGATAGCAACCTATATTTCAAATTGGATCATGATAAAGAATTAATTATAGAAGTCTTTGTTGATGACATCATTTTTGGAGGAGATGACAATCTATGTATGAAGTTTGTTGATGAGATGAAGGATGAATTTGAGATGAGTATGATTGGAGAGATGAAGTTCTTTCTGCTTGCAAGTTACTCAGTTAGACAAGGGGATCTTCATATCTCAGTCCAAATATGTAAGAGAACTACTAAAGAAGTTTGGAATGGATGACTCAAAACCTATCGGTACTCCCATGCTAACTAGATGTAAGTTGACACAAAATGATGATTCTCCTAAGGAAAATCAAACTAGATATAGGTCAATGATCAGTGGATTTCTCTATTTAACCCAGACTAGACTAGACAATATGAATGCGTTATGAATGGTTGCTAGATTTTAGGCTGATCCAAAAGAGTCTCATGTGACTGTTGTTAAGAGAATTTTCAGATATCTGAAAGGAACAAATGTCTTTGAACTTTGTTATCCAAAGGATGATGATCTCACTCTGAGTGCATATACTGATGCAGACTAGGTTGGAGATGTAGATGATAGGGAAAGTACTAGCGGTGGTGATTTCTTCCTAGGGAAGAAGTTGGTGTCGTGGTTGAGCAAAAAGAAAAATTCCATTTCTCTATCTATTGCTGAAGCAAAATGCATTGTTGCTGCAAATAACTATACTCAAGTGATATCGATGAAACAAATGTTGATAGATATTAGGGTGGTATATAAAGAGCCTATTGCCATATACTGTGACAATTCAAGTGCAATAAATATTTCAAAGAATCTAGTACTGCATTCTAATACTAAACATATATCAATCAAGTTTCATTTCTTGAGGGAGAAAGTGAATGAGAAAGAAGTCATATTGGAATATGTGTCTACAAAAGAATAGGTTGTAGATATATTTACTAAGCCATTACTGAAGGACACTTTTGAGTATCTCAGAGGAATGCCATGGGTAATCACCCCTCCTGATAAGAACTAAAAGATGCATTTACTTGCATCAATCCATGAGCTACATTGCTATATTCTAATCTAGATTGATTTTTCAGTGGCTGCTACTCAAGGGGAGTAGTCAGATGTGCAGATATGTGGTTCAGAGTGTGTATTTGGAAAGTTCATGGTTACCTTTTCCATTGATGTCAAAGGGGGAGAAGTGCATTGTGAAAAATATTTCAAAGGAGAAGAGCCTTGTGGGGAGAACAACAGTTAAGAAGAAGAGTCAGTTTGTTGGGTTGATGGTATTTTTCACATCATGTGTTGCCATCAATGCCAAAGGGAGAGATTGTTGGATGCTATGGATTTTTTTCTGATATGTGGTTGTCATTGATGCCAACACTAATAGCATTTGTTGTATCAATTGATATATATGTCGAGGATATTGAGAAAATTGTAAAAGAAAGTGTTCTAGGTTCCCAATAGAACTATGCAGGTCATGAAGGCGTCTTGTTCTTCACTTTGCAGATTAGCTGGTGTGGATTAAAGGGTTTTTTTTTAGTGTATCTAGATCATCTACTCAAAATTTCAGAGGTCCATGTGAATTTTTTATTGTATTATGGTCTAACAGTGTTTTTGTGGTCTCTGTTAGTGTTCCTGAATGAAGATTGTGTGATTATGTTAATATCAGTTGTTGTGGATGTTTCTCTATTGTTTCTTGGTGCTCTTGGATGTCTCTAGATCATTCTCTATCTTTTTGGTATGTCCACATTAATCAGAGAGCTTGTGGTTAAAGATCTTTTCTTGCACATGCCCAGTTTTTCGTGTTCCTGGCCGACATGTTGGTGGTTGGTGGTGGAGATGTTAATTTGGGTCTCCACTATGTTGTGGCTGACCTTGGTGGATTCACATTAAAAACTTATTTGTAAATTTGAGCTGACATTGCAAATATGTTTTATTTACTTGGTCGACTAAGCTATAATGAAATCTCATGTAGCAGATATATAAGTGTGATTGTTTCTTTGGTGAAATGTGTGCTTCATATGCTGAGAATGCTCCTATGTGTGTATGTGCAAATATCATTTAATAGCAGAGCAGAGTGTGAAGGAGATTGAGTGAAGTGTGAAGAAGGTTTTCTAAGCTTAATTGGAACTGTAACCAGGCTTGTGTAGAAGCTATTTTCTCAGTTCATACCCTCCAAATTTTAATCCTATTTTGTATTGTTGGGCAGTGAGCCCCTTTTGTATTTGAGTAGTGAGCTCTAGGTAGTCTGCCTGAATTCATGTGCATTCCCCTTATTATTTCTCATTATACTTTTACTAGGGTATAATCTTGTGGACTAACATATATCGTAGTTTTTCCCCTAATAGGGTTTCCACGTAAAAAATGTTGTTGTTCTCTATCTCTCTGATGTGATAACTGTTTATGGTTGATTGCTTGTTCGTTAGATCTAAGATTAAGTTAAGTTAGGTTAGAAAATTTTAAGTTTCTGTGACAACTGATTCACCCCCCTCTTAGTTGTCTATCATTTTTTTTCTAAGAAATTCATCATTGTTAATTAATATGCATCGGTTGCCTCTTCAAATGTGTTGCAAAATCACATGTGCATCGTTTCATAATTCAAATGTGCCTCAATACGACAAATGTGTCTCGATTATTGGCGATTCCATTGCAGTACAATGTATACCTAATGAACTGGTTGCATTTGTGTTGTGACACATCAAATGCATCGAAAGCAATAGCAAATGTGGCTTATTCGAATGCATACGCGTCATGGTGCATTCATTCCCTAGCCTAAAAACCCTAGAAAAATGTGCAAAATGACAAAATGGCAAAGTGGGTTCAAGCTACTCACTCCCAGGTCCACGCCCTCTCGCCGTCTAAATGTCTAGATGATGTAGCCGTGGTGATCTATGACTGGGTTCACCATCCTCGTGTCTGCTCTCCTCGCTTTGAGCTCTCCAAATTTACTATTATGAATGTGAAAATGAATTGACTTTGACCCACTTTTTTCAACCTATTTATAGGGTCAACATGGCATTTGTCAAACCTTTTATTATTGGAGGCTCTTTTGACCAACCTTGACCAAAATTTTGGCCACCATAAACATGTCAGAATCCAAAACCGTCTGTGCCATTGCTTTTCTTGTCATCAAATTGACTTTTCGGGACACTTGGCAAATTTTTCTGTCACCTGGCTAAAATTTAAAAAATTTCCCAAGGGGGCATCGATACTCTGTACCTTCGCTGGGGCATGTTTCTGACTTATTTTCTTTGTCACAATGCGATAGACTGCATTGTATCAAAGAGGGGCAAAATGTAGACACACAAAAATGACCTAGGCCTGCAAGCTCCATTTTTCATCTTTTCTTCCTAACATAATTATGACATTTTAATCATGCCCCTGGTCCACTTTCAACTATTAATTAAATAATTCATAATTATTTAATTAATTCATGTCTTTTTTATTCTTCATGATTATTAAATAAATAAATGTTATTTATTTATTCAATACATCACTAATTGTCTAAAATCTTCCCATAATTAAATGATTTTCTTAATTTATTTAATTATCTTTATTCATTATGTCTTCCTGATTATTAAATAAATAAATTTTATTTATTTATTTAATATGTCACTAATTCTTAAGTCTTCTTATAATTAAATAGATTTTTTTAATTTATTTAATTATTGGTCACATTCTCTAAATTAAATAATTATCTGTAATTATTTAATTGCCTTATTTGACATTTCCCTCATTTTAAATAAAATTATTTAAAATGGTCTCACATTGTTAACTACCACTTCTTTTAGTAAATAATCCAAAATCAATTATTTACCATCACATAAATCCATATTTTTTAATTAATTTTAATTCAAAAATGGTAATCTTCTTCCATAAATCAAGTAATTGCTAAAATTCTTGATTTTTCAAATCTTATCTTTCTATCCAATCTTTATCCTCTTGTCACATTTATTTTCAACCATCGATTTGATTTTCCCAAATTGCATCTTGGCCGCTCATTTCAGATTTTTTCCCTAACCCTAATTATGGGTTGTCACACAAAATCTTGACTGTTGATTTTTGGGCATCTCCAACTGTTAATCGTGGTCATCCGTCCAAAATTGCATTTTCTATAAAATGCTAATTTTTATTTCATCTTGGATTGACTTACACTTCTTTGCATTTCATGTTTTGCATATTTGATCTCAATGCTTGTTGAGTCTTAAGCATTCTAGTCATTTTGTCATAGGCTTTACTTTGGCATAGTTTAGACATTAGTTTAATGCTTACTATTTGCATGATGGCATAGAATTACAGTCATTGTGAATCCTTTGAATCTTGCTTAGGGCTTGTCTTTCTCATAGTCATTGCTCACACATTAAATCTAAGGGAAAAATCACATTTGCAGCAAGTTGAGAAGGGCTATGGAGGTGATTCATGGGGGTTTCGAGGATGATTCAGTATAATCATTCTTATTTATGCATTTTCCTTCATTGTGCTTCATAGTTAGCTTTGGTTTTTATGATTAATGCTCTAATATGCTAACAACCATAAAATTACCTCAGTTACACCACATATATATGGTGTTCATTACCTATCTTGACCAGATCAATGTTAATCCTTTAATTTATAATATTCTCTACAGTATCCCCATGTTACTACAATTCTGCCAAAGAATTATGACAAGACGAATGCTAGTTCTTCAATAATGAAGATATCGTTTCAAGCTAGTTGCAAATTTGCAATGGTTGAAAAAACTCTTTGTGAGAGAGACAAATGAATCTCCTAACATTTCCCATGATTGAACAGGCTCTGCCACACTTGAAACTGCTAATGCATGCATAACTATTCAGTCGAATTGTCCAAAGTACTTCTGCAGGAACCAACTCAATTCTTTTCTAAATAGCATATACATCACATTCACTGAGCACACCTCCTACACTCTCCTATAACCACAGTTTTTAGGGGATTTCTCATGGTAATTTGGAAGTAAATTTGGAGACACTCTTATAAAGAAAGCATGACTTCTTCATAGAGTTGTGTAAACATTTAAAATCCTTATCCCCATAGCCACTCTACCAAATAGAATAAAATTATAGAAAATAAGATATATTTTCCAATTAAATAATTACTCCAAAACACCAAACACAGCCTCGCTAGAATCTATTTTGACTACAGGCCTAAAATGGATGCACATCAAAAGAGACAAACCCACATTAATTATAAAGATGTTCCTTATGAACAAAAATGAACACAACTAACTCACCAAGAAAAAAACATAGTAGCATCTGGCATGTAATTCTAAGTTAGGTGAACCTAGAGATAAGCTTGTCAAAAAATACTTGCAGCGTGCTAAAATACTTGTAGAAGATATATATCATGTACTTCTAAGAGATGATTTTGAACACAAACACTTGTGATCCAAAATCAATTATGAGTGTATGACCATGTTAAGTTTTTCCTCTTTGACAATTAGACAAAATACTCTTTACCTTCAACTGACTTATATATAATAAATCCTTATGTTACATTTACATTAACTGATTAACACCATATGACTATTACTGGTATATTTAAATATTTTGTATCACCTCCACTCATTCATGACCCACAATGAACATTACATTCTAGCACATTCCATAATGTTATCTGTGGATCAATCCATTTTCAAGGCTCAATCATGTTTTGGCTTTAAGTATTTGGAATTTGCAAGATCCATATCAATCTAGATAAATATCTAGACTTATATATTAAGACTCAAAAGTCAAATATGACAAAAACAAGTAAACAACTAAAGAATAAAATCTTATTAGCAGGGGCACTTTCAAGTCAGAGATGACAAACCTTTAAATGTTATTTATCTAGTGGTTTACATAAATTGTCTATAATTATAAGTTAGACAACTTCTAAAATGTATAATGTGGACACTTAAAAATGACCTAGGCCTGCAAACTCTATTTTACCACTTTCATCCTAGCATAATTATGACATTTAATTATGTCCTTGGTCCACATTCAACTATTAATTAAATAATTCATTATTATTTAATTAATTCATATCTCTTTTATTAATCATGATTATTAAATAAATAAATTTTATTTATTTATTCCATACATCTTTAATTGTCTAAATCTTCCCGCAATTAAATTAATTTATTAATTTATTTAATTACCTTTGTTCATTTATTCTTCCTGATTATTAAATAAATGAATTTTATTTATTTACTTAGTATGTCACTAATTTTCATAATTAAATCAATTTATTAATTTATTTAATTATTGGTCATAATCCTCTAAATTAAATAATTATCTTTAATTATTTAATTACCTAATTTAACATTTCTCTCATTTTAAATAAATGAAATTATTTAAAATGATTTCATTTTATTAACTCTCACTTCATCTTGGTAAATAATCTAAAAATCAATTATTTCTTGTCACACAAAATCCATATTTTGAATTTATTTAATTCAAAATGGTAATCTTCTTCCAAAAATCAAGTAATTGAGCAAATTCTTGATTTTTCAAATTTTTTTATCAGTTTAACCTTTATCCTCTTGATTTTTCAAATCTTACAAATCAAGCAGTCTTTATCTTCTTGATTTTTGAAAATCTTTATCTATTTGACTAATTGTCACATTTATTCTCGACCGCTGATTCAATTTTCTCAAATGAAATTTTGACAACTCATTTAATAATTTATCCCTAACCCCAATTAGGGATTGTCACATGAAATCTCATCCATTGATTTTAGGCTTTGTTTTCTTTCAATCTCGTCCATCTGCCCAAAATTGCATTTTCTATAAAATGCCAATTTTGCTCACGTTCTCGGGACCACTTGATTATTATAGAGATTTTATGCTTAGATTTTACTTTGCATTTAGCTTATTTGCTTTGATTATTTACTCATAGGCATAATCATTTGTCATAGGAATTTTTTCATCAAATCCTTCAAAACTTTCAAAGGGCTTGATCACAATCATTTTCTCACACACACAAATCTGAGGGCAACAATCATACGCTGCAAGCTAGAAGGTGATATGGAGGTGAATCACGGAAGCAATGAATATCTGGTATAATTGTTTATGTTTTAAGCTTTCTTTGTATTCCATAGTTTCTTTGGGTTTTTTTATTAATCTAATCTGCTAACCTTACCTGAAAATACCCATTGATACATTGGTGAACCCAACTTGTTATTTTTTTATTATTTTTTGCTTTTGTATGGTTTTCGGTTTTTGTCTTCTTTTTTTTGTAGGTATAGGTATGGAATGAGGCATTCACGCTTTGTTGAGCCACATTTTTTGCGTCGTGACACATTCGACATCTGAAACGCCGCACTCACTCTGTTGAGCTACAATCCCAGTCAGGAAAGCCACATTTGACAGACCAAGCTGCATTTGAAGATTCAATCGACGTATCTGCCTATTAAACCAAAACGTAGGCTAGAGACGTATTTGCTGCATAGAGCGACACATTCACTCTATTGTGATGCATTTTCCTGGTAAAATTTCTATTCAAATTTTGCATTCAAGTTTTTCTTTTTTCCTATTCTTTTATGTTTTACATTCTAGTTTTCTTCTGCATTTTGGTTTTCTTCTACATTCTGCCTAGCATAGGGTTTTTTTTCATGTTACTAATCTTTATTTGTAGCATGTGGCAGTTACATTTCATGGGTCCAAGACCATTTTATAAGAAACTCCTAATTTGTGCTTTTGCAAGTTCGAGTGTCCTAGATTCATTCCAAAAACATTGTGCTTGTTCTTTTCAAAATAGAAAACATTTATTTTGGTGCACATAAAATGAACATGCTTGCAATATTGTCTAATTATGTTTGAAAGTGGTAGGAAAATATGCTCTCACCCTGTGCAAACTAGGTGATCAGAAAGTAATACCCACTTTGTTTCTGTGTAACCCTGATGCAATAATCATAGTATCCTCTCCCCTTGTGCACTCATGTGATGCTGGGTGTAAGATAAATGGTTATTTCCTCTAGAAATTGGGTTTGCTAGGAAATTTCATCACCTCTAGGTGACTTAAACTGGCAACAAAGCTAAAGCCAAGCTACCCCTAACTGGTATATAAATGTGAATCTTAAGGGAAAACCTAAGATTACGAGTGCAGACGTGTCATACGGACCAAGTAGTACTTCCCAAAACCCTATTAAGCTTAAACTCTTCAGGCTGGAGTGCCTCCTAAATGGAGATTAATCTTGCGCCCCATGTATGGCCACTTGAATGGGGGTCTCCAATTAAACACCATTGTTTAGTAGCCAAAAATCTTCTATTTGCTAGCACCGGTCGGTGTGAAGGCATCCACATCATCGCAGTCTATAGTAGAGGTGATCAATCTGCCATGGGAGTTTCATAGGGGTTAGAAGCTTGGTTGGCCTGAGAAAAGAGTGCACTATAGTGGGAGCCTATGCAACCAAGCTTCTAAATTCACACGCTACTGATATGTGGTTGGGGAAACCCATGTGGAATCTAGTGGATATTGTCTTGGCTTAACCGTAGGATTGTACTTGTTCTCTTTTGTGTTTGATTACTTTCAAAATATCATGTTTTCCAAGTGTTTTTTGGATACTAGAATGAAATAAACAACACTCAAACATTTGGAAACAAATAGTCAATCTTTAAACAATTTAGGTTTTTGACCAAAACATCAAAAAATTTGACTTTTTATATTCTGCACTACATCTGTTAAACCGCAATCGCTCTATCGCACTGCATTTGCCAACTTTTGCAATGCATCTGCTCTACTCAAATGCATCTTCTAATCCAAACACCATATTTTCCTGTCTTGAAACACATTTTCCACCTATAAAGTTGTATCTACCTCACTGCACTACATTTGACATCTCTAAAGCCGCATTTGCAATAATGCACCACATTGGCCATTTTTCAGCGCATCATTGGATCATTGCAACGCATTTGTTGCCTATAACGACACAATTGCCTAACAAAAAACCAAACACTATCCTATACTAGAATCTAAGTCCAGACACTTTACCCTGCAGTCAAACATCTTTTTAAAAAAGTCTCTATCAGAAACTAGAATTGAAATTTCTCAAAACCCCCATCATTTGCATTAACTAGCTTGCATCTCGTCCATAGGTTTCAATTTTGAAATTTTTAGTTGCATTCCCTAGGCCTCATAATCGTCAGTTCTCTCACAAACTTTTCCTTAGGCTTCATCTTAGAAAACTTTAGATTAGGCCAACTCATCACACTTTGTAAACCCATTGTTTCAAAACTAGGTTATCTTGGGACATAGTCACTATTCCTCTTTTCAATCATTATCCTTTTTGTGAGAACCTCTAACTCAACAGTCTAGTTAGGAAGGCTCACTCATCATTTTGACCTTGTCACTTAGTCTCCTTAGCAATTCCTTTTGATAACCAAAATTGAAACATAAGTCAAGCATAGAGTGGTTAAGCAAAACCTTTCTCCAAATATTGTCCAAACTTAGTCCTCATTTTAAACTTAGACTTTGCATTATCCATCTCTAGTCCTCATTTTGAACCTAGACATTGCATTAATCATTTTAATCCTTAGTCAAACATTATCATCTTAGTCCCCATTTGGAACTTTGACCTTGACAACCTTGGCATCTTTCCTTCGTCATTTCCTTAGGCAAATGTCATCATCAACTTGCATTGTTATCTTTTATTCCAAAAAAATAAAAATAAAAAAATAAAAAAATTAGTCTTCATTTTAAATTTGTCATTTCCTTTAGACAACATTGTCACATTTTTATCCCTTATTATCGAAAATTCAAAAACATAGTCTTGCATTTTCATCCTTTATCACAAAAATCCAAAAACATACGCTAGCATCATCCTTTCATTTAGTTGTCATTCTCATCACCCTCTATTGAGCAATTTCTTTTTATGGTGGAAACTAGACTCCAAAGAAAGAAAAGACAAATGGAAAAATTTGGACAAGACTCCAATTCCAATGTCACCAATCACACTTATGACCCAAATTGTGCTTTTGATGACCCATTTAGTGAAACAAATACTCAACCTCTCATGACCATACCATCCTCACCAAACAGTCCCTTTGAACCATTCTTACATAAGGATGAATATGGACAATTAATTGAGGAAAACCTAGAGGTAGCAACACAAGATCCAAAGGCGGCCTACTTTGTTGAACAAATGGTCTTGTATGACAAAGACAGATATTTGGTCATACTTTTAATTCAAGGAGCTAAATTACCCCATGGCTTCAACATTAATACTTTGAGACCAACATCTCCTGACCAAAATGTCAACAATACAAATAACATGTCCAATAGTGGTCAACCTCTAAACAACACAAACAATACCTTTTTTGATGCTAGCTACCTCGCAAAACTTCACAACTACCATGAGTACTACCTCCAACAATTCCAATTCAATCAACGCTACATCCATTGGAGGAATACAATCTGTCACATTGCCTACATTATCCACAATATCGTCACAATCAGCTAGAGCCACCTTTGAGTCCTTAGCAATGTGGGAAAGCTATTCCAATCCTCTATTTATCACTTCAGTAAATGCCATGGGGGAAACATCAAGCCATTCAAATCCTCCATTTAAGACTACATCTATTACCATGAGTGCATCTTTTCATCAAATCCTCTCATTGGTACCTAACTTAATTTTTGGGAGGAAGTAAACGATGTCTCCTTATCCAAGGATCACAACCAAATGTTAACACGTCAACATAGTTTAATACCATCCCCTCCCAAGGAAAAAACATGAATGTTCCTTTGGGACAGTTCCAACAACCCCGACAAGGCATCCAAAACATGCAACCTATGACATCTAGTGGACACCAAAATATTTCTAGTCACCATATTCCCCAAATATCAACCCAAATGGCTAGGGGTCAATTTCTGACATATTCATCCCATATTCATGCCCATCAACACGCCCCCAATCCAAACTTTTAGTACCAACACAAAAACCAAAACACATCATGCATGCCACAACAACACATCCCTCAACAACACACTAGCATCCACTAACAACAAATGGGGACCCATGGTGTACCAATAAATCCAATGTATGGGGCCACAAATGACCCTATAATCGATGCCTTGCAAGAAAAGCTAATGGGTCTAGAGAAGACCATAGAAAACATGCAAATATCCAAGAAGAAATCACAAGTGTAATATGATTTATCCCTATATCCCTTTGACATGAACTTATACGTGCTGCCATTTCCTCTGGGATATGTGTCACCAAATTTTACCAAATACAGAGGAAAGACAAATCCTATTGAACATATCTGAGAATTCATGACCAATTGTATGGATGTCACCTATGAACAAGTGTACTTGATGAGACTCTTTTCTAAAAGTCTTGCAAGTCTTGCCCTTGAATGGTTCTCCACTCAAAAGGATATCAAAACATGGGACGAACTTAAACACAAGTTCATAAAAAACTACTCGTATAACATTGACATGGACACCTCTATTACTAGCTTATGCAATCTCACGCAAGAGGAGGCTGGTGAAACTTTCATCCCATTCTTCCAAAAATGGAGAAGTCTAGCTAGTCATTGTCACATTGACATACCTGAAAAGGAAAAGTGGACATGTTCGTTCAAACACTTCTAGGCCCCTTAAAATATGGATTGCAAGTGCATTATTACACAACTTTCATAGACCTAGTCGAAAAGGGTGTCCAGGTTGAGAAAGCTCTTACTGCAAAAGGAGAGCTAAAATATGGTCCTAAAAACACAACTATAAATCCTAGCACTGATAAAAATAGTACTGGGTCAAAAATAAACATGTTACCAATGAAGGTGTTGTCGATGCCAAGGCTATCAACACTATGGGCCCTGTACTAGCTCTGAAAGGGGTTCAACCACAAAACAATCCAACAACGATACTGACACCCCCTACAAATTCCATCCCAAATAGACAAAATGGTCAAAATAGTCAAGGTCAAGGATAATTCCGCCAAACAAGACATTCCCAAGAAGACGAACATACTTAGTGTTGGGAGAACCAATTGAGGATGTCCTTAAAAAGCTTCTCCAAAATGGTCTCGTCACTCTTGAAGAACCAAAGTTGTATGACCCAGGGCAATTTAAACCATCATGGTGGGATGATAATTCTTTTTGTGAGTACCACCAGGCTAAAGGACATAAGACATCTTGTCGACAACTCAGAAATATTGTGCAAGACCTTATTAAGAGTCAAATAATCGAATTGGGTGGGCCACAATTTCCATCAAATGTCGACCATACCATTCATAAGAACCCATTGTAAGACCATGGTTCTAATAACACTTCAACATTAGGTCCTAAGACAAACAATACTCAAGCCAATTACGCCCGTGCCAAGTATGACTATTCTGGTGGACCTACTATAAGCAATGTCTGAACTGATAATGAGTGTGTCAATACCATCACAATCAAAAGAGTACCTCAATGCAATGCCACTACTTGAAGTGGCAAGGTCACCATAGTTGGTTCGCCTCTTGCTAGGCAACCTAAGATCACCATAACTGGTCCATCCCCTAGGAAGTCACATCCTAGCTCATCCACAAAGCAGTGGCAACCTAAAAGTTAGTTTAACCTTATTGATCAATTAGGAAAAACCCCTGCGTAGATTTCCATACTTCAACTGCTTCCAATTTCTCCCACACATAAGGCTATACTAGATAAAACCCTGCTAGAGTCATCTATCCCTAAGGATATTGATGTCAACCAATTTGAGACTATGGTGGGATACCTCACTACACCTCATCATGTCACCTTTTCTAATCAAGATTATTTGTCACCTAAGACCAACCATAACGATGCACTACAACACAAGGTCAAAAGAGTTTTAGTAGATGGCAAAGTAGGATTCAACATATACTCCTTAAAACTAGTTAAGGCTCTAGGATTTTCTGATGCATGCGTAGACCCTACAAAGAGCATAGTCATAAAAGAATATGATGACGAAGAACGTTCTTCTAGAGGTGTTATTTCTCTTCCTATCAGAGTGGGACCAGTCATTGTGGATACAACTTTTCAGGTCCTGGATCTAGAGTTACCTTACAACATCTTGCTAAGTCGCCCATGGATTCATGCCCTAAAAATCATTCCCTCCACATATCACCAATGCTTAAAATTCCCATTTGATGGCACAAAAATCACCATATATGGAGACCCTGACCCTTTTCAATATTGTACCAATCTAAGGGGTATTTCTAAAAATTGAGTGCCCATCAACCGAGAAGCTCCTGGCTCTTCTGCTTCCAAGTACATTGAGTCATCCACATTCGTATCATCATCCACATCTACTTTTTCCACATCTTCCACCATGCCACCATCTTCCACACTTCCTAAGGCTTAGCCCACTGTCAAGATCCAGGACCTAGGCTGTGGAGAATTCAAACTACATACAACTTATAGCATCACGACAATACCCAAGTCACCAAAGATCTATGGTAGACCATGTTTTAGAATGGAACCTAAAGAAATTTTCAAAGTTCCACCAAAAATTGTTTTCATCAAATGGGGAGACATGAGCAATGAGGACATTGTCGGTATTATAGGATGGCTCTATAAAGAAATGGCAGACCTACCACCATTACCAATTAAGAAATATGGCAAGGGATATGACATGATGAAGGCTAAGGGCTACGATGGAAGTAGTGGCCTAGGAAGAAATAAAACTGGATGAAGAGAGCCCATAAAATCTTTCAAAATACCAAATTATCTTGGATTAGGGTATCGATTGCCCAAAAATGACATTCAACATACCAATGGAATTTTGAGCGAGCGCATACATGCTTCAAAGGTGGAGAGACCATCAAGGAATCCCTTACCGAAACCGACTCCCAGGAGTGGGAATTTGGCTCCCAACAATCCTTAAGTGACTGTTGCCTCAATGATTTGTTCATTGAAATTGGGGAGCTTACCTCTGAAATTTTTTTTGGCAAACATTTAAAATTGATCAGGCACCAAATAGTCATAGTCCCATTTACCTTTCCCACGACATACAAGCCCCACCATCTGAATCTAATAACCATCAATTGGACCCAACTAAATTACCACATGACACTAACGTTCATGACTTTGATTCCTTTGTCCCCTACTTTGACAACAAATACGAAACAAGTGAAGGGGAATATTGGATCGAATCTGATGTGGAATTGGATGATGATAATTTCATCTACAATATCTTTGAATCCATCTACATGCTTTCTACATCCTCCCCTCAATTCACCAACACTAACGATGGCATTTCCCTAGTCTATCCACAATTAATCAATTGGGACCAACAAGGCCCACCAGTCTTGGATATCTTTCAGAATGATGAGGCCATCATAGAATTTATGGGATTACATAAGGGAATACCAATTGGTGATCACAAGGCCATATTTTCCATTGACCTAGATTGTGCAGCTTACTTCGGGGAGATTGCTTCATTCTATAGTCACAAAATTAAAAATAAGAATAAAGAAAAAAAAGAAACGTCTTTAGGTGAAAACCGAAAGGCACCTTCTGACGACAAAAAAGTAAAAACAAAGGACATATTTGTAGATGAAAACCTCTCTAAGGCACCCAAAAATGGAGGACTAGAAATTCTTCCTGTAACTCAAGAGAAATCAGCTATTCTCATAGAGAACACCATAGAAGACAACATATCAACCACAGAAGATACCAAAATGGTCCTATTTTTTGTGTCCTTGATTGAAGAAGAGAAACCAAAATTTCATAATTTTTTTGCAGAAAGTAAAATCAACTTTGCATGTTTCTATGTGGACATACCTAGACGAGACCTAAAACTGGTTCTGCTCCATCTACCATTGTTGCCAAATGCCAAACTAGTTAAACAGAAGCTACACAAAATGCATCGTCAGGTCACTCTATTAGTCAAGGCTGAGTTGAAGAAAATTCTAGATGTTGGGTTCATATAGTCTATTGATTATGCTAAATGGATATCTAACCTGGTGCCAGTAACAAAGCCAAATGGGATGATCCATGTCTGCACATATTTTAGAGACTTAAACAAGGCATGTCTAAAAGATGATTTTCCTCTACCAAATATAGATATCATCATCGACCTCATAAAAGGATACGAGATGTTTTCCCTCATGGATGGTTTTTTAGGATATAATTATATTTTTATTGCCCCCAAAGATCAACATAAAACAACATTCACTTGCCCTTGGGGTACATACTACTGGAATGTCATGTCATTTGGTCTTTAAAATGTAGGTGCCACGTATCAAAGGGCTATGACCACAATCTTTCATGACATGATGCATAAGATAATGGAAGATTATGTGGATGACCTTTTGGATAAAACAGTAACAAGAAAAGATCATCTGAAGGTGTTAGACACAATTTTCAAGAGACTAGAAGAATACAAAGTCTAACTGAATCCTAAAAAATGTGTCTTTGGCATAACATCTAGAAAACTTTTGGGATACATAGTGTCTTGAAGAGGCATTGAGGTCGATCCAAAAAAAGTAAAATCCATCATGGACATGCCTCCTCCCAGAGGAATCAGTGAACTCAAAACCATACAAGATAGGGTGCAATCTATCTAGCACTTCATAGCACAATTGGCTGACAAGTGTTAACCATTCCAATATCTTCTGTGCAAAGGCATCCCCTTTGTGTGGATAGATAAATTCCAAGAAGCCTTTCAGCAAATAAAGGACTACCTACTATCATTGCCAGTCCTTATGCCTCCCATTCAAGGAAAACCTTTGATCTTATACATCTCAGCAACAACTTTGGCACTGGGGGCATTACTAGCATAAAATGACCATGATGAGAAAGAAAGGGCCATATATTATATCAGTCAAACACTGGTCAGGTATGAGCTGAATTACACATCCATCGAACATGCTTGTCTAGTAGTGGTCTTGTAGCTCATAAGCTAAGACATTATATGTTGAGCCATTAGACACAGCTGGTAGCAAAGATTGACCCCCTGAAATATCTATTAAGACAGGTTGCATTGACAGGACGTCTAGCAAAATGGGTCATGATTCTGAGCGAATACAACATACAGTATGTCAAAAGAAAAGTAATCAAAGGAAAAGTGATTGCAGACCAACTGGCAGACACGCCTATGCAAAGTGATCATCCCTTAGTGGAAGATTTCCTAGATGAGTCAATATTCCTTACGGAACCCAAGTCACCGTGGAGGCTATACTTTGATGAATCTCATACTAATCATGGCTCGGGGGAAGGAATACTATTTATCACCCCTCAAGGAGATTCCATTCCTAAATCCTTCCGCATAACTTTCCCATGTACCAATAATGTGGCAAAATATGAGGCATTGGTCACAGGACTTAGAATGGAAATAAAATGGAAAATCAGAGCACTACATGTCTATGGGGATTCTTAGTTAGTCATCAACCAATTTAATGATGACTATGACACTAAGGATGAGAAACTAATTCCCTACAAACAAATGGTTGATAGCTTTCAGACATATTTTCACACAGTGACTTTTGAGCAAGTTTTGAGAGCATAGAACAAGGCTGTAGATTTGATGGCTACAATTGTCTCTCTCCTTCACATTCCAAGCAATATGCCTCAGCTAGAATTCTTGGTAGAACAACTATTGGTCCCTGCCTATCACATTCCAAAATCGGAGATGGTCTACGAACTTGTTGGTGCCGATTCTCCTTGGTACCAAGACATTCATGACTACCTTAAGTCCTAAACCCTTCCCCCTAATCTGTCCAATAATCAGAGGAAGTCCTTTATCCAAAAAGCTACAAGATATGCCATCATCAATGACACCCTTTACTGTCATAGCTTTGATGACACCCTCCTTAGATGTATCAACACCAATGAAGCACACAAAACCTTACGCAAAGTACATGAGGGTATATGCAGGTCTCATTTGAGTGGTCCTACTCTAGCTAAGAAGATAACGAGAGTTCGGCACTATTGTCTGACCATTGAGAAAGATGCACTAGAATATGTCAGGACTTGTCGCCAATGCCAGATTCATAGTGATTTGATTCACGCTCCAGCACAAGAACTTTGACCGATCACTTCACCTTGGCCCTTCGCATAATGGGGACTCGACCTCGTGGGAAAGATCCATCCCACCTTGTCCAATGGCCATAAATTTATCATCACCGCCACTCAGTATTTTACAAAGTGGATTGAAGCCATCCCCCTGACATACACAACTGGCAAACAAATCTCCAAATTCATTCTTAACTACATCATTTTCTGGTATGGTCTTCCGCAATCCATCATCACTGACAATGGACATCCATTTAAAAACCAAGACGTTCATGAGTTATGTGAGTGATTTCACATCCAACATCATTTTTCCTCTTTGTATTACCTGTAGGGAAATGATCAAGCCGAGGCATCAAATAAAACCATTGTTAAAATCCTAAAAAAAACTGTCAATGACATTGGTCATGACTGGCATATTCAACTCAACCCTGCTTTGTGGGTTTACCGCACCAGCATTTGTACACCCACAGGAGCCACTCCATTCACCCTGGTCTTTGGATTTGAGGCCATCTTTCCCATCGAGGTTGAAATTCCTTCTTTATGAGTCTCCTTGAAAGGCCTAACAGATGATGAGGAGTATAGATAGTTGTGCCTACACGAGCTAGAGATGTTAGAGGAAAGAAGGCATAATTCCCTAAACCATCTACAGGCATATTAGAACCATTTCTATCGCAGTTACAACAAGAAAGTAATGGTCAAAATTTTTGACATTGGTGACCTAGTCCTCATGCAGAACCCTAAAAATCAGGCTAACAAAAAAAAGCCAGGCAAGTTTGAACCAAACTAGTTGGGTCCTTACGTCATCATATCCTCTTTTGGTTCTGGAGCATATCAGCTAGCTACTCCAGATGGAGAACAATTGATAGAGCCTATCAATAGTCTACATCTTCAGAAATTTTATGCATAACATCAGAAAGTCAAGCCGAAAACCTTAAAATACAAAAAAAATGATAAATGATAAAAAAAATTGTTGCCTTGATGAAAACCTGGCAAACAGGCATCTTGGTGGCACCAAAAAAATGAAAAATGACAAAAATAGTAAAGAAAAATAATTCATCCAATAGTGAAAACCTAGCAAACACGCGCTTTGGATAAGTACCATAGCGAAAACCTAGCAAATAGGCGCCATGCATAGTTAATCATTGCTCGGCCATCTACTGTCACTTTATCTGTCTTGGCCTATGATGAAACACATTTTTTGTCATCACCATGACATTTTCCATAACATCACACCCTGCCTCTCATGGTTGACAAATGATTGACATCAAGTACTGCATACTGTCCATCGGGGATCCCATGCATATCCTTTTCACGTCCTTTAAAATTGGCTAAGTCTTGGACCTGACTAGGGGAAAAAAATTTATCATATGACTGCAGTGGGTATCACGCATGGTCTAGGCAATTGTAAAATTCTCTAAAAAAAGACAAAAACATCACAAAAAGTCCTGAAAAAAGACAAAAACATCACAAAAAGTCCTAAAAAAAGACAAAAACATCACAAAAAGTCTTAAAAAAAGACAAAAACATCACAAAAAGTCTTAAAAAAGACAAAAACATTACAAATTGTCATGAAAAAAAGACAAAAACATTGCAAAACGTCCTGAAGAAAGACAAAAACATGGTAAAATGTCCTGAAAACAGACCTAAAAATCAAAAAGCGTCCTGAAGAGACCCAACAAAGTCAAAATGTCTAGAAAACACAAAAACGAAGCCATTTCCCATTGAAGGTCCATCATGTCAATCAATCAGTCTTTGTCATTTGTCTAAACAATGTTGTCTCTGGGCATTCGCTACACGGGCAAGACTCAATTTCAAGTCCCCAAGACATTAGGTCAATCCTTTTAGGTATGTCAAAATAAAATCATGGCACAATCTTTGGTCATCAAGACAAACTCATTGGTCGTGTCGAACTATGAGGTCTTTGAGTGTATGACGTAGGCAAGGCCATCTGTCGATGAGCCCCTGAGGCCGCACTAAGCCAGTCCATTAGGGTTCATGACATTACACTGGCACACACGTCAAAAAATTCTTCAAGTCAAACAAGTCATCTCAAAATAAGCCAATTACTGCAACCAAATTTTGGCAACCATTTACTCAACGTAACAATTACATCAACATGTCAATATTTATATATAGTCAATTCAAGTCAATTCAGTCAACTTCAATCAAATTTGGTCAAAACAAGTTACATTATCATAACCAGTCACACTGTCAACTCTTGGTTATCCTTCAAATGTGTTCTTTTGAAGAATAACCTCTATCATTTATGCCTTAGGATGTGCCCTTCCTAGGCATTGTCACTGTAATCCGACATTTTTGATCCTCTTGACATTTAAGGATCACTCCTCTTGACATCGGTATCTTTCTGATGTGTCCTTCTGAAGAATAGCCTCTGTCATTTATGCCTTAGGATGTGTCCTTCCTAGGAATCGTCATTGTCATCTGACATTTTTAAGGGATCCTCTTGACATTTAAGGATCACTCCTCTCGACATCAGTATCTTTCAGATGTGTCCTAAAGAAAAAAAATTGTCATCTATGCTTTAGGATGTGTCCTTTCTAGGCATCGTCACTGTCACTGGCATTTTAAGGGATCCCTTTTGACATTTAGGGGTCAATCCTCTTAACATCAACATTATTTAGGATGTGTCCTTCCTAAATTTGGAAATCTTTGACATTCGTCATTTGGCATTGTCGGAACCTTGAAACCCTAGCATCTCAACATCATCAAACCTAACATCTTGACATTAAAACACTTGGCATCCAGACACAATTGGAAAACACTTGGCACTTGTCTTTTGGTTTTTTTATCATGTTACTAGTTCTTCAGCGAGATCCCGACAATAGGATTTAGAGAAGCGGTGACGTATGATGATATTTGTTTTGTCTTTGGACACTCATGTTACTAGTTTCTAAGTGATGTCCTTACTATGGGATTTAGAAAAATGACGTATCATGATCATGGTTTTTTTTTTTTTTGGCAATCATGTTGCTAGTTTCTTGAGGATGTCCTAGAAATAGGATTTAAAGAAGCAACAACGTTTCATGACTTGTCCTTCTTGTCTTTTTCTGCTTATGGTTGGTTATGACAAAAAGACTGGGGAAATTGCACCCTTAGTATGAGTCATGATCATCCCTATTTGTTACTTCTTGTCTTATGTGATGGTACGACCTTGCACACCTTGATCTATGTCATATCATGGTGTTTGTTGTCCATTACAATAATTTTCCCAATGATGATTAAGAGCAATAAATATTAAAGTCCTATGGTAAGGTTTTGAAGGATTTGTTCTAGGAACTAACATGCATCTCCTTCTATCTTGTCATCTTCTCTCGTCCATCTCTTGATGATATCCTGTGACATACAAAAATATAAGTGCATACATAATCATATAGACATTGCATCATCCATATCAGTAAATCATATCTATTTCATTCCATATCACATTATACATAGTAATGCATTAACATAATCATAAACATGGCATCCATTCAAATAAATACATTATGAATATCATCATCATCCATGGCACAACATCAACACAACATACAACTAAACATGGAACTATCATGACATCACAAGTAACCATCATAGGACGTACATGACAAGACATATAAATAAATACCATCATCCATCATAAATGCATATCATACATAAATCATCCATCATGCATCATAGTGCATAAATAAAATAACATCACATAATACACATGTAGGCCGCATCAAAACTGTATCATATATATAGCATGATCTCAAAAAATATAATGTCACAAGATAAAGTCAAGAGATATCCCCAAAAATAGAGCTCACAGGCTCGATAGTCAATACATAATGTGTCATAACATAAAGTCTAAAACATGAAGCCACATATAGTAAGAATGTCCCTATGAAGTGCTCTCCTCATCCCCTTGTGGCGAAGAGTGTGGTAACTGAGGACCTGTGTCTGGCACTGAGGTAATCAATATAACTATAACAGCCTCTGTCTGTGAACCCAATGGAACTAACACTGATGGCATCATCTCCATGGTAACATGTATCTATGACACTATGGCATGAATCTGTGAAGCTAAAGGATTTGTCACTAGAGGTGGACCAGGTACTGATCTATGGCCTGAACCCGATGACCCATGTGAGTGCCCTGACCTGTGACTGGAGGAGTGTCTATGATGGGACCTATGACTCGAAGTATGCCCTGAAGAGGTCGAGCCCCCTACACTACTTCAGCTACCACTGCCACTACCTGTATGTGTCCTAGTCAGAGTGGGATCTCTCATCTCGGCTGGCACGACTTGCTCATATAACTGCCTATATCACCCAAACCGTATGCTAATCCTTCCAAACTCCTGAGCTAGATCTGCATATGGTATTGTGCTAGCAGACCACTGCCTGATCCCACTCTACCTGAGTCACCTCTAGCTCTACCTGTAGTGCTCTGACCTGTGCGACACTCACATCCATCTCCTTTGCAAGTCTGCCACCCTTTGGTTTGTCGTGGCATCATGGATCAATGTTGAGCTAGATGGTAGCTCCTCCTCTCCCTCCACCATGCTCTATCTCAGTCGTCTCTCAACCTCATCAATGGCCTCGTCCTCATCATCCTCCCCTTTATCCTTCTCTCCTCTAACTCCCTCCTCCTATGACATATCAACATCCATCTTGGCCTCATGCTGAACCTCCTCTTGTCTGACCTCCTAATCCTATCTGGCCTCCTCCTTGGCCACATGCTCCTCCTTAGCCACATGCTCCTCATGACCTACACCCTCCTGCTCCCATCTAGACTCCTCCTCTCTCCTCTTCGTCTGCCTCTAGAATAGCATCCAGTTCCCCTCTTGCTACATGTTGTCTCACCCTCCTAGCCTGCCTCCTACCATCTCTCCTCTGTCTTTAGCCATCCCCTCTATCATCCACATCATCTCCATCATCTCCATCTCTCCCTCCACCTCTACCTTCATCCCTACCTCCATCTCTCCCTCTAGCTCTGCCTCTATCACTACCTCTACCCCCTCACCTAGCTCATGGAACACGTGATATAACTAATCTCTTATGAATCAATGTTGCCCCATCTAGATATGTTAGTGGCACTGGTTGATGTGCCTACCACCATAATTCATAGTCAGTAGTCATCCCCAGATCTGCCATCCCACCCCTCCATCCCCACTATTGCGCCACTAGCCCATCCATCTACTGCATGGAAAATAGTACAGGAATAGGCAGACCCTGGGCTCCCTCCCTTGAAGATCTAGCATACTCGGTTGTGCCTACATGTACACCCAGCTACTCTCCAAACTATCTCAGTACACGTTATGGCAGATACATCTCTATGATGAGTTGATTCTGCAATGTCCTCCCAATCAAATATCAATACTGTCTACAGAAGCTGAGGTGGTCATCCTCATCATCCCACTGCGCATAGTCTCTGTATGGCCTTCAAATGAATGCAATCATAGTGTCAATCCAATGGCACCACCACCCTATCTCTCTGACCCTTGTCTGTTGTAGAGAATCAGCATAGTAATAAGGATATGGCATCCCCTCTGCTAGTATTGGTCTCTAGATAGGAGGTTAGAATATGGCCACATGCTCCTAGGCCCATATCATCAGAAGTGTCGTACCACATCCAATGCTTTGTGCCCTCCTGTAGGCCACCTCATGGAGCTGATGATAAAGCATGCCTAACAAACAGGGCCCCGAGGCATAAATTTTCCTATCTCACCTCATGCCCACTAGAACATTACCCCAACCAATGGGAAACCCATGACTGCGGTGGTCGGGAATCAGGACTCCACCGATCAATGTCGCCAATAGTGCATCAAACTGGCCATAATGCTCCCCTATAAACTCTCAACGGATCTAGTATCCCTCGATGCCAAGTCCTGCACCCTCGTCGTGATAATAGGCTATAAAGGTTTGATAATCATGTCGAGGGTCATAGACGATCCGCTCTCCTTAGATCAGCAGACGTAGAATACGATAAACATACTCCAAAGTCATGGTAGCCTCTCATGTCAGAAAATGGAAAGAGCATATCTCTGAGTGCCATATCTCACACAACACAATCAACAGTCCCTTATTCACCTGAATAACGAGCATATAGGAAACATAATACAAACCCAACCGCATCAACCATCATCACTCTCGTGGAGTCAACTGATCTCGAAACTGGAAGGTCGATGGCTTGCTCTCCCACATATAGATGGGCACTAGCTGTCTCTGCACATGATCAAACAATGTGTCAATACCTTATATACAATCATCATCATCATTTGTGTCACTCAAAAGCATTAAAATTTTGAAACCCATCAAAATCAGCCTTGGTCAAAGTCAAAGTCAAATGTGTCGCATTGACTTCAAATGTGTCTTAAGGAAGCATCTGCATCATTTCGTACTTCAATTGCATCTTGATATGGTGAATGTGTCATTTTGATTCCCATTTGCATCGCAATAGGGTGTTTGCATTGCGACTTTTGGCATATGCGTCATTTTTTACCTTAGATACATCGCATTATTGCAAATGCATCATTCTCCCTATCAATTGCAGCTCGTTTTAGCAAATGCGTTGCAATTTCTTGTGAATGTGACACAATCAATGGCTCTATCCTATAAATCCTTTGCACTTGCATCGCAATGCATCAAATGCATTAAATGCAAAGGCAGATGAGACTTATACACACGCATATGCATCGTAGCCATTCATTATTGACGCTAAAACCCAAATTTTTGCAAGCAAAATGATAAAATGAAAAAGTGGGTTAGGGGTACATACCGCTAGCTCTGAGCCCTCAGGTCACCTGAATGTCCACACGATCTCTCTGCGATGCTCAGTCATTGGAATCACCATCATTGCTGAAGTCCTTCTTACTCTAAGCTCTCGAAATCGCTAAGGTGAATAGTGAAAATGAATTGACTTTTACCCCTTTGTCAACCTATTTATAAAGTCAAAATGACATTTGTCAACCCTTTTATTACTAGATGCCCTTTTGACCAACTTTGACTACCCTTTTGGCTACTCTAAACACGCCAGAATTTGAAGCCAACTGCGCCATTGTCTTTCTGGTCATTAAATTGACTTATTAGGACACTTTCCAAATTTTTCTGTCACCTAGGTAAAATTCAAAAAAATTCCCAAGGGGGCATCAATACTTTGTACCTTTGTTGGGGCATGACTAACTTATTTTCTTTGTCACAATGTGACATGCTACATTATGACAAAGAGGGGCAGAATGTGGACACTTAAAAATGACCTAGGCCTGCAAACTCTATTTTACCACTTTCATCCTAGCATAATTATGACATTTAATTATGTCCTTGGTCCACATTCGACTATTAATTAAATAATTCATAATTATTTAATTAATTCAGATATCTTTTATTCTTCATGATTATTAAATAAATAAATTTTATTTATTTATTCAATATGTCTTTAATTGTCTAAATCTTCCCGCAATTAAATTAATTTATTAATTTATTTAATTACCTTTGTTCATTTATTCTTCCTGATTATTAAATAAATGAATTTTATTTATTTACTTAGTATGTCACTAATTTTCATAATTAAATCAATTTATTAATTTATTTAATTATCAGTCATAATCCTCTAAATTAAATAATTATCTTTAATTATTTAATTACCTAATTTAACATTTCTCTCATTTTAAATAAATGAAATTATTTAAAATGATTTCATTTTATTAACTCTCACTTCATCTTGGTAAATAATTTGAAAATCGATTATTTATTGTTACACAAAATTCATATTTTAAATTTATTTAATTTAAAATGGTAATCTTCTTCCAAAAATCAAGTAATTGAGCAAATTCTTGATTTTTCAAATTTGATTTTTCAGTTTAACCTTTATCCTCTTGATTTTTTGAATCTTACAAATCAAGCAGTCTTTATCTTCTTGATTTTTGAAAATCTTTATCTTTTTGACTAATTGTCACATTTATTCTCGATCGCTGATTCGATTTTCTCAAATGACATCTTGACCACTCATTTAATAATTTTTCCTTAATTAGGGATTGTCACATGAAATCTCATCCACTGATTTTAGGCTTTGTTTTCTTTCAATCTCGTCCATCTGCCCAAAATTGCATTTTCTATAAAATGCCAATTTTGCTCACATTCTCAGGACCACTTGATTATTATAGACATTTTATGCTTAGATTTTACTTTGCATTTAGCTTATTTTCTTTGATTATTTACTCATAGGCATAGTCATTTGTCATAGGCATTTTTTCATCAAATCCTTCAAAACTTGCAAAGGGCTTGGTCACAATTGTTTGCTCACAAACACAAATTTGAGGGCAACAATCATATGCTGCAAGCTAGAAGGTGCTATGGAGGTGAATCATGGAAGCAACGAATATTTGGTATAATCGTTTATGTTTTAAGCTTTCTTTGTATTCCATAGTTTCTTTGGGTTTTTTTATTCATCTAATATGCTAACCTTACCTGAAAATACCCATTGATACATATAATTATTTGCATGGGAATGAAATTGGATTGTTGTTGACATTTGTTATTCTCATGGATAGGTATTAAATCACTTGCATGGGCAATAAATATTTTTTGGATAGGACATGGAGACTTTTGAAAAGGCGAGAAAGGAATTTGGAGCTTGTTGCAATGAATTTGAAGTCAACGAGGCCCTCTGCAGTGAATTAAGAGGTAATTTGAAATCCTCATTGCCGAAAGTAAGCTAATAGGAAACATAGGAATATTCCATTCTCAGTAGGTAACTTCAAATGAATGTAAGATAGATCTCAGAACAATGACTCAATATATCTTCTTCTTTCTATTATGGTTTGTACTAAAAGTGACTACTTTCAACAATGTTTTGGCATCTTTGTTTTCATATTCATATTTTTTTCTTTAAATCAGAAACTAAATTAATATGGGAATGCATAATATTATAGATGGATGAGCATCAAAGGTTGACTACGGATCAATATCATGCATATGACGAGAGAGTAGCTGATGAGAGGTACATTGACAAATATCTATGTCCATGTAAAAAATGTCTTGGTGGAAAGGTTAAAAAAAGAAATATGATTTATTGACATATGATAAGATATGGGCATAGTGGTATAAACCCTTGGGCTTACAATTATTATGAAGATATGATATAATGTAAAACTATGAGAGATGAAGAGGCGACAAACATAGATGAAGTGGCACCAAACATAGATGAAGAGGAAAAAATGTTTGACAAAGGGTTTGAAGTTGATAGAATGTTGAATGGGGGTCTAAACGATGATTGGTCCAAGTCAATGGACAATGCTTTAAAGCCTATGAATGCTAATTGCAAGTTAAGTCATTTTACAACAATCCTTCAAATTCTTAACTTGCAAGTGGTGCATGGTTGGACAAATGAGAGTGTAGATTAGTTATTGGCATTATTAAGTTCATTGTTACCAGTTGACTCCACATTCCCAACAAAATGAATTCAATGTAAAAAGAAAATCAGTAAGCTCAGCTTGGGGTATGAAAACATCCACACTTGTGTGAATGGTTGTGTATTATTTCGCAAAAATCTTGCAAATGAGAGTGAATGTCTAAAATGTCATGAACTGAGGTATAGACAAGGGTTGAAATCAGTTGTGGTTCATAGAAAGGTTCTTCGCCACATTTTGATAATCCCACAATTACTCTAAATGTATAGCTGCAGAGACATTGTTGAAGTTATGCAGTGGCATGCCCAAAATAAGAGCACTGACGAAAAATAGTGACATGTTCCTGATTCTAAGACGTGGATGGAATTTGTTAATAGATGGCCCAATTTTTCTCTAGATCCTTGTAATATAAGGTTGGGTTTGGCTCTAGATGGGGTGAACCCATTCTCAGATCAAAGTACTAAATGGTCAACTTGGCCAGTGTTTCTAATAAATTATAACTTGCCTCCATGGTTAGCAACTAAACCATTTTTCTTAATGTTATCATTGATTATCCTAGGAAAGAAAAGTGTGACTTTAGATACAATAGATGCTTATCTAGATCCATTAGATGATGAGCTAATGGAATTGTGGAAAGGAATTGAAGCAATTCAATCTTTAAGGGATGGCCATTCAATCAAATTCACTTTAAGAGCTTTCTTATTGTTTACGATTCATGATCTTCTTACATATGGCACATTGTCTAGTCTCTCTATTCATGGATACCATGCATGTCTTGCTTGCAAATTTAAGGATTTTGTGAGGCACTCAAGAAGTTTTTGTAAGTGTATTTATTGTGGACATCGTGTTTACCTTAAAATGGATCATCCATATCATTGACAAAAAACACGTTTCTATGGTCAATAAGAGAATCATGAAGCGCCATTGCTAATAATAGGTGATTACATTATTGAGAATGGAAAAAAAAGAATGTCATTTATTGAAAATGATGGGATTGCTGGCAGTAGATATGATGCATGTAATGAAAGCGGTGTAAAATGATTGTGCATATTGTATAAGTTGTCATACTTTAAGGATATAGCCATTAGGCATACTATTGACTTTATGCATACTGAGAAAAATATAGCTTATGCTATTATAGAAACTCTTTTTGGTGCTCTTCATACTATTTCATCATGTGAAGACTTTCGAGAAATAAAGATTCGTCAAAATCTTTGGGTTGAAAAATATGATAATGATAAATATAGAAAACCTAGTGCTTCTTATGTCTGGACAAAGAAACAATGTGCACAATTCTTACAGTTGATGTCTTAGACTCGCTTTCCCACTGGATATGTAAGTAGCATCATCAAAATCCAAACTGACATTAATAGCTTAAGAGGCCTCAAGACCCATGACTATGATGTCATAATCGACAATATTTTACCTATTGTGGTAAATATATCAAGTTTGGAAAAGGGGCCAAGATTGGAAATTATAAAGTTGGGTCTAATATTAAAGAGAATGAGTTTACATGTATTAGATCCTTCAAACTTTGACAGTTTGAGGGAGGAGGTTGTTGAAGTCCTTTGTCTATTGGAACGAGAATTTCCACCAGCAATCTTTAACATTTCTATGCATCTTTTAATACATCTAGAATATGAACTAGAGCATTGTGGCCTAGTAAGAATGAGATGGATGTCTCCTATAGAATGATATATGAAGGTTTTGAAAAAAAATGTTTGTACTAGGGAAAAACCAGAAAGCAACATGTCTAAGGGATATTCAATGCAAGAGGCCATGGGATTTTGCATAGAATATATGAAGGATTTTAAAAATGCCAATTGACGTGTATGGGATGATGAATATGAGAGAGTTGTAGGTGAATTATTGGAAGGAAATGGATGTTGCTTCAAGCTATCATATCAAGAAAGAAGTGCAATACATGCCTTTATTCTTCAAAACACATCTTCGTTTGATAAGTGGCATGGGTAAAAAAAATTACACAATAATTTATTTACTCAATTGCATTTACACATTTATATTATTAATCTTACTATTTGTACATCATTATTCTATTTAGAAAATATGAAGAAGAGAATCAAACTTGGATGCAACATCGACCTCAAAGGCGCAGACATCATGATTTGATTAGAGCTGATTATTTTCCAAAATTTGAAGAATGGATTGCTAATGCAATCAGTGATGCAAAAGAAGAAGGTAAAGGATATAACAACAGAGGAAAGTGAGATTTCACAACCTCCACATCTATGGGCTATGCATTTTAGTGGAATGTGGGCCTATGGTAGTCATTTAAGAGTGGAAGAAAAAAACAAAGGAAATAAAAATTGTGATTGAGTTGTTAGTGCTGAATTTCTTCATGAAATTGAGAAGAAATTTTATGTTGGATTTATCCAAGAAATTATTCAAGTGGATTTTGGTCAAAATAGTCCTATCTTGTTAAAATGTAAGTGGATATGACCATCCGCAGTATAATTTGATGAGTATGGATTTGTACGTGCAAATACACGATAATTTTTATTAGAGACAAATGAGTCGTATGTTTCCCCTCTTCAAATTAACCAATCATTTCTAATTGATTATGTAAGAAGCCTAGGTTGGTCATATGTCATTCAAACAGAATCTCGTTCGAGATGAAAATTCATGGAAGTTTTTGATGTAATGCCTGATGGGCAATATGTTAATTTACAATAAACATTCGAAGAAGTGGATGAAGACAATGAGGGACTGTTTGAAGAAGAGATTTTGATTACCAATGAAGAAATTGAGAGAGATAATGTATTGCACGTCACAAATGAGGATAAGGAAGAAAATCAAGTAGATGCAAACATGAGTGATCAGGATTCTGATCTTGTTGGAAATGCAGATGATTATTGATGAGCCCCATTTTAAGACCTTTTGTGTAATACTTTTATGTTGTTTTAAGACTGTTTTATGTTTTAAGGACACAGACCTTCAGACTAATACCTGTTTCAAAGCTTTAATGTTGAGCAAAGTTGCTATATGAATGCAATATGAATATGTTTTCATATATAAATGTTGTATGCAATATGAATATGTATACCATCATTTCTTTACTTTGGCAATGATCTTTTCTTGACAGCTCCTCTAGACTATTTACTGCTTTTATATATGTTCTTTATCACTGTCATTGTTCTATCATCCTTTATAAAATCCATCATTGAAGCATTGTTAAACATTGTTTCTATGTTTTCTTTTACACTTTTTTACTAAAATAGCATTGTCTTCCCTACATATGGCATTATCTTTAGCCCTATTTTGTAATATTATTGTATACCCTTGCCTTGTGAACTACTTTGGCATTGACTGCTCACTGCCATGAAAGTATTTCTCATTGTCGTCTTCATTTGTTGGATCTTTTGCACATTGTGGCACTCATTTCCTCACCTATATGGTCTTTTTTTCTCTATTCATTCACTGTTTATAGCAGTAGTATACAATCCTTGATGATTAATCACTATTTTTTGTCAATGCTTAAGGCATCAATACAGTGATTCCCCATTGCAATAGAAGCATTTCCTCATTATATCCCCACTAATTTGGCATTACATGTTGCTCACATCCTTTTTTGTCTTCACATTCTTTGAAATAGTGATATCACTGTTATTAGCATTTGTGCTCCTGACTTTATGCATTAAAAATCATTGTCTCATATGTATCTTTATATATTGTAAGGTCATTGCTTTTTTTTTGCTTTGATCAAATTTTCTTCACTGTTTTGCATATATCTTGAAGTTCACTATTTTTTTAATACTTAGTCCTCAAATCATGGCATTCCTTGCTTGTAACTCATTGTCCAATCCAACATATTTGTTCTTTTTCATGAAATCTACCCCTTCATGAATGTATCTAGATGTTATGAACAAATTATTACATAATAGAACAACAAAAGTAAGAATCACCAAATACCATAGAAATTTATTAGTGATGGTGCGATCACCTAAGCAAAGCATTGGTTTAGTTGTAAAAAATGGTTGCCATGCTACAAGTTCATGTCCAATTAAAATTTGGTAATACATATTTTTTATTGAACCATGAATGAAAACATTATTGCTAAAGATTTGATGGATTGATTCAAATACATTGCTAAGTTTTTTATGTAACTGGCATTTCTGCAGGGCACCATTATTTAATATCCATTGATTGAAATACCCACAACATCTAATGATTGTTGTTGTTTGTAGTGCTTTAGACTTCATACGTGTTTTAATGACTGTTCATTAGAACTGAGACCTCATAAACTTGTATTTATGCAATTTTGTTATGGTTAATTATCTATGTATCAAGTTGCTAATTTATACATTATTATTTTTGTGGACATCAAGAAATGAAGAAAAAGAATTTAAGGCACAAATTAGATGATAGTGATCACAATGTTGAAATTCTGGTGATAGATTATGAGCACTTTTGTGAAGAACATGTGGCCAAGAATAATGAATATTTTTCACGTCTTGGTTTGACGTCAAATAGGCAAGTTATAAATCCAATAAGTAGTAAATTATTTGTTTAATACTATTTAATGAAATTTTATAGGCAAGAGCTTTATGTATATAAGACATGATATGATATTTTTTTTTGTTTTACAGGAAAGAAAAAGAGAGCTGATAAAATGTAGAGAAAAAACAAAAAGAAAGTAAAGATAAAGTGTTGCTAGCTCATAGACGCCAACGCTATTGTGATTAAACAAATGAAGTTGGTGAAAAAAATAGTTGTGATGAAGTGAAATTTGCGAAGACCACTACTGATCTACCTATTCATGCCACACATGATGTGGCCAAGGAGCATGAAGTTCTGGTTAATCAAAGTCATGAAGAGAGTCCATTTACATTTGATGTGCCTGGGAGTGTACTTGTCGCATCTACAACTTTTGAAGGAATTAGTGGATCAACCAGAAATATTTGTAGTAGTGAAATAGAAGATGTACCTGCTTATGTTAAAAAACAAAGATTGAGTCAAGATTTATACAGATCCATAGAGAGGAACGCAAAAGAAATAATATTAGAAGGGAAGAAGCCATTTTTGGTTGAGGTATCAAGAGATGGTGAACCCATTGGGAAAAATGCTGCAAGGTGGGCCTCCAAGTTGGGCGAAAGATGTAGGGCCCATTTGGATATCTGCAAATCAAATTTTGTAGAGAAAGATCCATGAAATGTGGAATATGTTATACAAAAAAAGGAAAATTCCTTTGACACTGTTGGTAGAAAAATTCCTAGAAAATATTGCAAGCACAAGATGAAACTTCTGATGAATAGTTTTAGATACAATTGCAAAAAAAAATCATGGAGGGAAAAGAGATGTTAGACTCCACTCTATCTCCCAAATAGTGGGAGGCATTGAAAGAAAGTATGTGTTCTGAAGAATATTTGACAAAGAGTAACAGAGGCAAGAGAGCAAGAGATAATGTGAAAACTGAATATTCATTTGGCCGAGGCAGGTTGCAGGCCAAAATAGACAAATGTGGAGTAAGTGTATGAATTTTTGGTTTAATTTACATTGTATTATTTATTTCAATTTTTTATTGAACTGACTATATGTTGAAATTGACATTGTATTTTAGGTGGAAAACAATAATAGAGAAGCAAGTGTAGAAGATGTTGTCAAATATATGGTAGCACTAGATTGTACTAAATCTAGTACTAGTATCAAGAGGAAATCTAGTTCATCAACAGAGATTTCATAGCCATCTGTTGAATGCCCAGTAAGAGCCTCTCCAAATCATTTCAACTCAAATGAAGACTACCAAGATATAATGAGTTGCTTAAACTGTCTCACTAAGAAAGTTTCGTAGTTGATTTCCTTTGTTAAACCTATAGTTTCTGCATGGAATGGCCATAATTCCACAAGTTCAAATTAGGTAAGAGGCTATCCCTCAATATTTTGATTCTCAGCTATATCATCTTTATATTGTATTCTAAAGATGTCTGCAAATTTCATAAAATTTTTCCATAACATGCCTTTATAAAATTACTCTCGTGATCTCGAGGTAAAGTATTACAATCATATATAGAACAGTGAATCTATTAAATTTTGCTTTTTGTTTCATTGAAATCCATTATGACCGTGAGTTTTATGAAAAAATAACTATGAGATCAATGAATGATCTATTAGGTCTCAGAAGTGCAGGTTTTTAAACCATAAGGGGGTGTCAATCCCTTAATACACCTTTGGCTCATGAACAAGGTAAACAAGACTAATTCCCCCGATATATATTAATTCCTGATAATCCATGGTTATATTGGGCCATCGAGGGAATGCAAAAATTTGTTCCACTAATGTTCATGTGTTACAATGATGTTCTTCCTTTGTTGACTCTATCGGTCTATCGGGGAGGACGCCTTAGGAGTCAACGTAATAAGGTATTCTTACACCAATACTAGGTTATTAACTGCTTTCATCAGGGGAATGCAAACATTCATTATATCGGGCCATCGGGGGAATGGAAACATTCATTCCATCGATGTTCATGTGTTACAACAACGTTCTTGCTTTTGTTGACTCTATCGATCTATCAGGGAGGATGCCTTAGGAGTCATCCCGATAGGGTATTGTTACATCGATACAAGGTTATTAACTGCTTTCATCAGGCCATCGACAAGGCTATGATGGGGGTTCCACTGATGAGGCATTCTTAGGCTAATAGTGATAATTTTTATTTAGGAACAGGGAAAGATTATGGAGTCTCAAACTCATTTATGGGTGTGACAATTTGGCAATGTGGGCCACAAAAGCAAAAATCTGCAAAAACTCTAGATTAATCACGATTTTTAAAAAATCTACAAGCTTTTAGCCAAGCATCCATAGCTTGTTTGAAAGCACCTGTTTTAGGCTTTTAGCCATAGCAGCAAGGAAATGAACTGTTTGATAAAATGCTTTGATAGAAATGTATGAAAAATATGCTAGCATAGACAATGCAATGAACTCTTTGAAAAAATGCCTCAAAGAAACGAGGTCTCATGGTGATGGAATTCCATGACAATCAAATTGCTTTTGATTGTCATGGAATTCCATCACCATGAGACCTCATTTCTTTGAGTCATTTTTTCAAAGAGTTCACCGCTTTGTCTATGTTATTGCTTGCTATTATGCTTTTGATAGATTTTTTCCAAGCATCCATAGCTTGTTTGAAAGCACTTGTTTTAGGTTTTTAGCCCTAGAAACAAGGAAGTGAACTATTTGAAAAAATGCTTTGGTAGACATGTATGAAAAATGTGGTAGCATAGACAAAGCAGTGAACTATTTGAAAACATGCCTCAAAGAAATGTGGTCTCATAGAATTTCATGACAAGAAAATGCAATTGGCAGCTGCTCCTAGTTATTAGTTATACAATGTGAAGTAATTGCATAACTCCTTAGGTTGAATTTGTAAAAACTATATTGTAATTGAATTTTTCTCATCTATCAGCATCTAGTTATTAGTTATGCAATGTGAAGTAATGCTTTGAGTTTGAAAGATGTGCAATGCAATGTAATCAACGATATGAATATAAACTACAAAAATCCATTTTTTACAATTCATGAGTTAAACTCTTTATTTTATTTTCTCTCTATATCTCTATGCTATGGAAATGCCTTTCAATTTCAAAAAAAAATAGTTTTTATCTCTTCTTCTATAATTTTTAACTTTTTTCTTTAAATCCAATTTTTTCTTTATTTTTTCCATATTTTTTCCTGATTTTTTCAAAAAATCTTATACTTTTGGTTTGCCAAATTTTTCCCCAAAAGATTTTTGTTGCTATGGATCATAAAGCAATAATAAAACTTTTGAAATTTTGTTCTTTTCTCAAAAATTTATGATTATTTGTAGTTCCAAGCTTTTGTACTTGCCCGTACAGGGTTTCCTAGTTCTCTTTTGCATTGAATTAGGTGGTTGGGTGAGTTAACTTCAATTTTTTCTGATTTGGTGGATTCTTGAAGATTTTTGTGCATTTTGTAGTCAAATTGTTGAAACGGGTCTATAAAGACAGAGTTGAGGGTTTGTGAGTCTACAAAAATGGATTTTCACCCATTCCACCTATTGTGACTTTTATACTTGGAAAGGCTATGTTGACTATTTTTTACATAAATTACTCATCTAGATATATTTTTTTGCTTGATGGTTAAACTACATACATAGCAATTTTATCAAAGCAGCACAAAAACAAGAATGCCTTGATGTCAATCATAGTTGTGTTGAAGTTGAGGTAATACAATAGTTGTTGTGAACAAAAAATTATAGCTTTTGCATTCTTTAATTGACTTATATTAACTTTGCATGATGATTAAACCACATGCAGGGCAATTATATGAAAGCAGAACAAAAAGGAAAATACCCTGTCAATAGAGCTCTCTGCAAAGCTACACAATTTCAGGACAATGTTGATAGTGATTATGCTGAATTCAAGGAGTATATGCATGATATTGATAGTACTACTGGTGTTGAACTTGAGGTGAGTGCTATGAAATGTTACTTTTCCTTGATTCTGAAACCCTTCATGTATTAATGATTGTTATGGTCCCAAACAGTGAACAAGCTTATAGAATAATGAATAGACAACTAAAACATTGAATGTAACTCGTAGAAAAATCATTGTACCTACTTTCTCACTTTTCAATGGGGATTGTTGGCACTTCAATACATTATGATTCTTGACTGTGTTTTAGGGCATTGTAATTGACCTTGTCAACATGTTGAACTTAGTGTGTTGCTTCTTTCATTGGATGATACTTGTTGTTCTTTCCTTCACAAATCTGTTATTAACTCTTCATTATGGTTGTTGTTATTAAAAAAAAATATTCTTTTGATATTCTTGCAGCTTTCTCTTAATGTCTTCTTGTTGTTTAGTAATGATATTTGTTGCTTGATCCATTAAACTCATAGTTACAACTATAAAACTCATTGCCCTTGCACTAAACTCGCTGCTATAGCCATGAAACTCACTGCTACTACTACTTGTTCATTGGACATCATTCCTGACTTCTTTTACATACTCTTACACTATTTTCTAACAGTGAAAGGATCTTTCTCTATTATTTATGTGACCTCTACATCCAACCTTATTTGTTACTCCTTTATTGTTGCTATGAAATCCATAGAGAAAGACTGCATTGTTTCCTCAATGACTGCTCTTAATGGTTGTCACATGTTTCCTTGATACATTTTGTTTTTTGTTCTTCTTTTATATGTCATCATTGACAGGGTTATGTTGACTGTAATAGCATTGTCATAACCTTATGTGTCTGGTATGCATGTATGGTAATGTAGTGTTTATATTTGTGGCCTTTGTATCTGATTAGCATGAAGCTAATAGTAATATTGTAAGCACTGCTATGTGTGTTGGTTTTAAAGTAAATTAGATCATTGCAATTATTTTTGAAATTTTCCTTTTGCAATTATTTTAACACACACATGCAAGTACTATTTAAGTAAGTAATGGTTGTTTTATTATGCAAACAAGGGTAATCATTATCTCTTTAATATAATGTGTTTTTTTTTCTTTTTGCAAAAATCATGTATTAATGATAAACTCAAAGAACGGGATAAAGTTAGGGTGTTGGATCCATTTCATGGTGATGTTGTGTGCATTGGGCAGATTCACTCCCTAGCTATTGTACATGGAGTCAACTTGAAAGGAATAGGAGATACAAATGTAAACATTTTAAAGGTCACAAGTAACATACCCCTTGGTTATGAAGACAAAATAGATAGACTTGTTCATCTGAAAGAGAAAGAGGGAACCTTCACACGGTGGCCACTAAAATATTTACAAAAAATGACATAGTTGAAAATGTTTATCATGTACTAGTTAATGTTAGACATCTTGACTCACTGCTTTATGTAGTATTTTGAATGTGTTATTTAGGGATCTTAATTATCATGGTGTATTTGAAAGAGTTGGAAACTCTTAGACAACTTTGACATTTTTTATTATATTTACATATATACTCTTAGACAGCTTTGACATCTTGTAACTTGATATATATATATATATATATATATATATATATATATATATATATATATATATATATATATATATATATATATATATATATATATATATTTGCATTAATTTTTTTATTGCAAATTGCCTTTATTTATCATGATGTAGAATCAATCTTTTAATTCTAGCATGTTGTAGCTTGTTCATATATGTAATATTTTTATTTGCTTTTATGTTTTAGTTCAAGCTCAATATTATGTTAGTTTTGCATTATAAAATTTATGGTATTTAATAAATTATTCATTTCATGACTATATTTACTACCAATTAATGGAAACCAGTAAATAAAAATGACTAAATTAATGACTAAATATATGACTAAAATAATGACTAAATATGACTAAATTAATGACTAAAGTAATGACTAAATATATGACTACCATAACTAAATAAATGACTAGTTAACAACAATCAATGACTAAATATATGACTAAATAAATCATTACTATGACTAAATAAATGACTAAATTAATGACTAAATCAATGACCAAATCAATGACCAAATCAATGACTAAAATTGTTTAGTCATAAATTTAGTGGTGTTATAAATGAATATAAATAAACCACTAATAGTCACATGACTAAATTTAGTCATTTATATGCAATTTTTAGTAGTTTATTTAGTCATATATTGTTGTTTGTGTACTAGTGTGTACTGGTTCTAGAATGCCTTGCTCATGTCAGCCTAGTCCTCTTCCTTGATACTGTATGCTCTAAAATATTCTATTTGTGATGGGGTATTTTTTACTTTGAAAACAAGATGCAAACCCATCATTGTGTATTTGGATACTATTGCTCCATATTTTTTCATCTGCAAGAAAGCTTGCTCTGACAAAGGCGGATGATCCTATTTGATAGGATATTTTGGTGTTATCATTCATCATTCTTGTTTCTTCTTGATCATTTGGGATGCCGATTTGATCCATGGTAGATTTTGTATCTTCTTCTTTGACTTGATCAATGGTAGCTTCTCTATGTTCTTCTTGATCCATAGTAGCCCTTTTGTGTTCTTGTTTGACTTGATCCATGTTATTTGTTTGATTATCTATGTGTTCAAAGGAGGCAAGTGTCACATCTTGGGAAATGGATGTGTTTGGTACTTGGATAGGATCAATTTCAAATGTTTGATCATGAATGGCATAAAGGTCGATGAGTGGATCATTTTAGACTTCATGTTCAAGGGTAGAATCTTGGTCAAAAATAGGTTTGTCTTGGATGACATGATTGGGAATGGGATCTTGATCAAGGATAGGTGCATTTTGGATGCCATTATTATCTAGTACTTCTTGGATGGACTTAAGGATGGGGTCATGGGATGAACTACTTCGATCTTGACATGAAGGTGAAGCTATGATGTCATGCTTTGGACTTTTCTTTTGACATGTATCCCAAGGTGTAGGAAATGTTATGTGATTTTGGAGACCATGACCAAATTTATTTTCATGACTAAATGTAGCTTGGGATGGAGTGAATAGGAATGGATTAGTGGATGATGGACTAGGATAGGATGTGGAGACTTGGAATGGGTTAAGGGATGATGGACTAAGATAGGACATAGAGGATTGGAATGGACTAGTGGAAGGTTGGTTTCCCTTGTCAAGGTTAGGATAAGGGTGATTAATGGATTTTTGTTGTGGATTAATGTCATGGATTGTGCTAAGGGACTCTTGATGATGAGGGTAGATGTATGAAGGACTATAGTTTATGGGTTGTTGATAACAGGGATAGATGGGTGGTTGACTATGGGTTGTGGGTGCTTGGTATTTGGATTTAAAGTATTGTATTTTGAAGTCTATGGCTTGTTGGGCTTGAACATTTCGAATCAATTGGCATTCAACTTGAATAGAAAGCATATGAATGTGAAGCAAAGACATGGGGGTGGATGGTATGAAGCCTAAGAGATACCAATGCAATACAAGGTATGCACCTATGCTATTTTTTTTTTGGATATTTTTTTGGATATAGGGATGCACCTAAGACTAAGTTTAAGGAATGGTAGAATGATAATGACCCTTTGACCAAAGGATATGAGACTAAGCTATGTTTTTTGATTTTTTGGATATAAGGGTGCAAGATGATCATGCAAGGATGATAATGACTAAAAGATGAGACTAAATGAGACTAATGGATGCAAAGGATACCAAAGGTAGACCATGATAGTGGAGACTTAATGATGCTAAGTGAATGATCAAAGGTAGTGGTGCAACTAAGGTTAAAATAAAATTAAGCTATGTTTTTGGATTTTTTTTGGATTTTTGGATATGAAAATGCAAGGATGATAATGCCTAAAAGGTAGGGGATAATGGATGCTAAAGAACACTAAAATATTTATTGATGGTCAAAGTGATTGATAAAGTGACTAAATGATACGAATGCAAGGTTATGATGATAATTATATTATATTTTTGTATTTTGGGGTATGAAAATGCAAGGATAATGAGGGATTGATATGATACTAAGGTAAAAGGAGTTATTTTTTGTATTTTTGGAATAATGGGTAAAGTGCAATCTAAGGAAGGGTAGTCTAAATGAGGGTGATCTAATGCAACGAAACCATAAAATTTTAAACAAAGGGTGGCACTCAAGCTATTGTAAATCCAAGGCAACAAATTCCAACTGTCATTGACCATAAGAGGATAACCAAGACCAAGAGATAAGACCAAGACTCAACTTGACAAAGTGACAATGAAAAGACAAATGACAATGGTCAATGACAAGTAGAATAAGTAACCAAGAATTTTCAAAAGATCAAATGTCTCCCTATGTTTAGAATCTAAAGGTTTAGATGCAACCTAAGGATCAAAGTCTAATTTTTGAAATGCAAAGGATTGAGGAATTCAACCTATAATGCAATGTATTTCTAATGGGAATGCCTAAAATGAACTAGTAAATCTCGCAAGTCTCTGGTTTGAAAGTCAAGATCACTATTATGATGAATTGGTTCAGTTTTGGACAAGGATTTTATGAAATTGTGGTAATTATGGAGTTGTGGCTCTGTATCTGGTAGTTGTTTTCCAGAATGTTGTTTTGATAGTTTTGATGTTTTTGAAATGGTTTTGATTTGAATTTTTGACTGTTTCTGATGAGATATGAATGGAAAACACAACAAACAGTATCAAGTACTTTGTTTAGGACTGATTTGATGTGAAATGGTAGCAAGAAAACAAGCACAATCCTAACAGGTAAATGGTTTGTATACTTCGTATAGGCCCACTGAAATACCCCAGATTGGTGTTGAACAACTCTCCTTCTCGAGAGAAGATAGCTTTGAAGTTTGGTGGCACTGGCTCCCCTCCATGACACTCACTTCTATGAGCACACCAACTTTGGATTCTTGGGTAGTCACTTCTCGGGAACTGCTATCTCTACTCAAGGGATTCTATAGTGAGTGTCTTTGGGCATGATACTATACCCTGCACCATACCAAGCAACGGCTAAAAATGGCTAGGATTCTAAAAACAAAAGGTGTCTAGTAAGGGCATCCAGTTCAGGGGATACGATGATAAACTACCTCAAGAGGTCTCCCAACCCTTAGAACAAGGGTTTCTCATATCATAAAGATACTGGAGAACTATCATGTACCATCCTGTTGACTATGAACTTTCCTTGCAGCCACAAATTTATATAGCAGTTTAGAAAGACTTGGCTTTAGCCCGTTACCACTTGGGTTGTTTCCTTAGGGTGAGTACTTTTTCCCACTAAGGAAGGCCCTCTAATGGGTAAACACAAAATTAGATGGGTTTGGCTTTCTGATCACTGAGTTTGCACAAGGTGAAAGCATAATACCTACCACCCTCAAACACTAAGACATGGTGTTCTTTTACCCCCTAGTTAAAGTTATGTGAGAAGGACAATCATTAATTTTTAAGAACCAAAATGAAATGTTTTCTAAGCTAAAACAAGTAAAAGTGGTTTCAAAATAAATTTCTTGGACACTCGAACCTGCAAAACCACTTGTTAGTAGTCTCACAAAATGATCTTTGACCAACGAGAAAGTTGTAAAACCTTGTTAGCACAAAAGATTAAAGCTAGACTAGAAATCCAAAAGCTAACAACTAGAAAATAAAGAAATGAAACTAAACTAGAGAACTTAAAAGAAACTAAACTTAGAGCTCAATTTTTTTGTTGCTTCAAAAAAAACAATTTTGGGAGCTCCACTTCAAAGCCACATGCCGAAAACAAGAGATTAGTAAAAAAAAAAAATTTAATGATAACAAAAAATTAAAACTTCAAAAGGGTTTTGATAGTCAAAGGGTGTTGTTTCAATTTTTTGGTCTCGCTTGAGTGAAAACTTTTAGCGATGTAATAGTCATATTTTGGTTGTCATGGCAAAATAGTCGAATTGTAAAATGTTACTCAATGGTCTTACTCGAGCTATAACTGGTGGTTTTCTTCTTCGTTATTTCCCACCAGTATGCTCACTTGAATTAGGGATTTTGTATAAAATATATTTTAATATTAATATACTTATAGTGGCTTGCAACTTTTGCTAAAAAAAAAATTAAAAATTAAAACATTGATAACTTTCTTTAAACTTAACAAAATTTTAAATCATTTGAATCCACAAAAAGGTAAAACTCATACCTTCAAAACCCAAAAATTAATTTTCCAAGATTTTGCACAAAAAAATGTTATAGGCAAAAGAAAACACGGGTTTTAATAGATAAGTTTAAAAAGCAACGAATACCAAAATGACCATAACTTACTCAAATCTTAATGAAATGTTAAACCATTTGAAGTTACAAAGAGATAAAAGTGAGGCCTACAAAACCCAAAGAATAATTTTTTAATATTATATTTTTCCATTTTTTTGTACTCAAAAGAAGATGACAAGATTTTGTGTGAATTCTTGGCCGTAACCTGCAAAACAACAAAAACAAACAAGAAAACAAACGAATTTCTCTACAAAATTGTAAGATTCACGTCGAGTTCACCAATGTGAGATGGGGTTTCTTAATTTTTAGCCTAGAATAGTGACAACTAACACCTCTAGACTACAAAACCACATCAACAAGAGAATACAAAATAATGGAGAGAGCTAAAAATGCAAAGCATAAAATAAATTATTCCCCATATTGGTTGATTTACTTCCCTTGTTCTCCTTCTTCTTCTTAGGAAACTTTTCCCTCAAATTTGTTGGAATACTTGTGCCAAACCTGCAAATAGTAAGCAAGAAAGTTGGAGAAGATTAGTTGTTAAGGACAAAGTGGAGGGGGAAGCTTGTTTTTATAGACAACTTTTCGAATGGACGGTTGAGATTAATCCTCTAGAAGGATTTCAATATCAATGGATGAGAATGCATGAGAGAGAGGTTATGAAATGGATGGCCAAGATTGAACCTCAGAAAAGATGCCAAGATCAACAGTTCAGAATTGATGCACCAGAAATATGCCATGCATGTAAAAGCTATGAAACCAATGGCTGTGACACCTAACAGATATGACAGACATGCAGGACATGTAGGCTATGAAAAAAATGAATGCTATGACAGGGGATTATGACAAAGCATCTTCGACCAGGTGGTGCATAAATAATTTATTTCAAATTATTTATTCAAAAATGGAAGAAAATGACAAGTGGAGATAAATTATTTATTCAAATTATTTATTTGGAGGAAAATGAAAATGGGCATTTAATTAAAATGATTATTCAACAATTTAGTTAAATAAGAGGAAAAATGGAAATAGAGACATTAAATAATTAACTTAGATTAATTATTTAATAAGGAAAGATGACAAGGGAATAGTTAAATAATTAACCATAGAAGAATTAAAAGACCATGAATAGTTAAATAATTAATGGTAATTATTTAACTATAGTTGAAAGGTGATAAAATAATTAAATAAATAATAATTTATTTAAATATTGAAGAAGGGGGGGAAATTAGTGATGCAATTAAATAATCTTACTTGATCAGGATAGAAATGAGAAGGTGAATTAATTAAATAATTAAAATTATTTAATTAATAGAGGAATATGATGAGACATAATTGAATAATTAAAATTATTCAATTATCGAAGGACGAAGATGAAGAAAAAAATGATGCTTGCAAACTTAGGACATTTTTTAGTGTCTATAATATGTTGATGATATTGAACACAAATCTTATTTATTATTGCTTGGTGTTGATTTGAGCAAAGATACAGTAGCATTGTTGATGTGGAACATCAACCTAATTTTGAACACTCTTATCTAGATGGTCAAGAGGAATTTTATGAGGTTTGGGATAGCCATGGAGATATTGATGATAGGTATGAAAAGGGTTCTTGTTTTTGCATGCATTGTAATAACAGTACATTAAATTTGCAAAAACTTGACATGCATGAGGAAAGTTGTAAGGATCAATTCTTGGTGTTTGCTGAAAATGAAGTGCAAGTTTTATTTAGACTAGATGGTACACATAGGCATATAGAAGGCATAATTCAAAATGCACCAAAAGGTTAAAATAATTTGAATGTTTCCTTTACTGATTTACAAGCAATGAAGAACACCACGGAAGAAATTAAAATAGCCTACTTGAAAATGATGCATGATAGAGGTATAGCTAACGATTTTGTAGATGATACCTCATCCATGACAAAGAAATTAAGGGAAGAGGTTAGTGAGCTCACCAGTGAACTTAATTCCATGATTTTTTCTTTGGAAAGTGTCCACGAGGCATTACTTGAAGATAATGATCAGCTCTATGAGGCTTCTTAGTTCAGGGAGAAGGGGAGCGGAGAAAGGGCCAAGGAGTTTGAATAGATAATGGAGGAGCTAGAATGTATCCAGGAGGAATATGATCTAGCACATTCAAATAATAAGAGTTTAGATCAACAAGAGGACAAATCTAATTTTGGAGATGAAGATAGTCTTTAGTTTGTTGATAATCCTTTATTTGAGATGGATGTTGATTTGACTCATGATAATCCTTTATTTGAAGACCTAACCAATTTTAATGATGAGATTGATTTGATTATAGGATTTGGGACCCCAATGTAGTTTCTAACTATGAGATGTCTTAGGATTGGAGTAGTGGGTCAACATCTAGTGTTATTGGTGTAGTCACGGATGGAGGGTCCATAAAGGACTGTCAAATTGTGCAACTTAGAGTCAACACGGTAGAAAAAACATAAGAAAATAAATAGTAAACATAAATCTTTATTGATTCATCTTACATGCCTTATATGTAAAATAACTAGGGCTCACAAGCCTGTTGTAAGAGGATTACAACATTACAACTAACCAAAGGCCTTATTCGAACAACCAGATCTAAATATCTAAAATATTTGAATTCTAATCCTAAATCTAATCACTAACTTAAGAACTACTAAATTGAATCCTTTTCAAATGATCTTAAATAAAAATATCCAACTCAAATAATGGTTTGAGTCAGCCTCAAGGGTTTACAAAACCCAATGAATGATCAAGTGTGTACGTCGGCCTTAAAACATGAAAGATAATCCTTCATGAAATGAAATGTATCGTGGATCTCTAAGAAAGATCCCCTTTGACCCAAAATTCTTGTATGATGTTCCATTAAGCTCCCCATGCTCTAAAATAGGTCTGCATAATGAATTATGGACTAGGTCAACCCCAAATGCTCTGACTAAGAATGACAATGAATTTTGAGAGCGATATTTTTTTTAAAATGAATGCAAACTTCTTGAAATCTAGATATGTTGTAGATGACCTTGTGTAGATGCTAATGCTTCATGAGCTGAGACATGATCATGTGGTAAAATATGAAATGAATTGTTGAAATTGCTAGAGACTAAAATGCAAGAAAGAAATATTTTTGGTTGATACATGATAGTTTTACAACTAGGGATGCTCCTGCATCAAACACTCGGGGTTGGAAGAAAAGTGAGTCCCTCACTTTCCAAGGGCTAGAGAAAAACCAAAATAGACCACCTTATCCTAAGAAATCCATGATGAATCTTCCACTAGTTTTCCTTTCCACTTTACGAGACACTCCTTATACTACTTTTCCCTAGTGCTCCTTCCAATTTTGGTATCCAAGATCTGCTCAATCTAATCTGGTGGTTGATGTGGTAATTCCTTCTTTGGATCAACTTTGGTGCTACTACCACATGTATTTCCTTCATGATACTCACAAATTTATGCAATGTTAAAAATAGGTGATATACCAAGTGTCTCTAGTAACCACTTCATATGCATTTTTGGAATCAAACTTCCTAAGAATCTTACACGGTCCAGACTTCCTCATCTTCAACTTATTATATGTTACTATTGGAAATATTTCCTTCCTAAGATAAACCATCACTTTATCTCCAACCATAAATTCCTTATGTCTCCTTTTCTCATCTAGCTTCTCCTTATACTTATTGTTTGTCCTCTGAGTGTTTTTGGACTTGACTATGGAAATTTTCCATGAATCCTACAAATTCTTATGCTTTTTCACTCCTCTTGTTCTCCATACTGATGTCTTTGATTTTTGCAACTCCTCTAGGATGTACTCCTTTCACAATATCAAATGGCAACTTCCTTGTGCTCCATTCTCTTGAATTGTCATATGCAAACTCTACTTACGGTAGAAATATGTCCCAATTTATTTCCTTGTCTCCAACCAAACATCTCAATAGGTTACCCAAAATTATGTTTACGATCTCTATTTTTCCATCTATCCATGGGTGATATGTTGCATTGAACTTTAGGTTTGTCTTCATCTTCTTCCACAATATCCTCCAAAAGTATCCAATGAACTTGGTGTCCCTATCTGAAACTATACTCTTCAGTAATCTATGAAATCTCACAATCTCCTTGAAAATAGGTCAACAACATGCATAACATCATTATTCTTCTTGCAAGGAATGAAATTTTCCATTTAAAAAAAAAAATCCACTACTACCATTATATAATCATATCCTCTTTGTGTTCTTGGGAATCCCAATATGAAATCCATACATATATCCTCCCAAGGTGTCTCTGGTATTGTCAAAGGCTTGTACAATCCAGTATTTTCACTAATCCTTTTTGCTACTAGAAAAATTCTACAACTTTAAACATACTTCCTAACATCCTTATATATCTACAACCAAAAATAGAATTCACTAAACAAAGCTACTATCTTGTCAACTACAAAATGTCCCACTAGTCCTCCACTATTCTCCTTGATTAGAGTCTCCCTCATTGAACTCCTCAGAATACACAATTGATTTCCTTTGAACAACATGTATTTTAAATGAAATAATCCAACCATTGAATCTTGTCTATTACTATTGGTTCTTTACGTTTTTTCCATACTTCAGCAAAATCTAGATCATCCTCATACATACGTTTCAGTTCCTGAAAACCTAGTACTGCTATCCTCATCTTTGTCAATAAATTCCTTCTCCTACTTAAGGCATCAACAACTTTTTTTGACTTAGCACTCCTATTCTTTGACACAAATGTATAACTCTGCAAGATCTGAACCCATCTCATGTCTCTGATTCAACTTTCCCTGACTGTTCAAATATTGCAAGGCTTGATGGCCAACATACAATACAAAATATTTAGGAAACAAATAATGTCTCCACTTTTCAAAGCTTGAATTATGGCATAAATTCTTGATCATAAACTAGATATCTTCTTTTGGAATCATTCAAAAGAAGCTATGGGTCTTCCTTCTTGACTCAACACTGCTCCTATTGCATTTCCACTTGCATCACAATCGACCTGAAATACTTTATCAAAATTAGGTAATGCTAACACTAGATGTTCTATCACTTTTTTCTTCAACAATTCAAAACTTCTCTTTGCTTCGGATGTCCACTTAAAGTATTTCCTATCTCCCCTCATTTTCTTTGTCATTGGTGTAAAAATTCTACAAAAGCTTCTGATAAACTTTCGGTAGAAACTAGCCAATCCATGAAATTATCTTACCTCTCCAATGTTTACCGATGTAGGCCACTCAATAATTACTCTAACCTTCTTAGGGTCCATCTTCAATCCTCGAAAAAAAATGAAAAAACCCAGATACATCAACTTTGTCTTCATAAAGCTACACTTCTTGATGTTTATCAACAACTTCTCCTCTCTCAATCTTTGCAATACTTTTCTAATGTACCACAAATGTTCTTCTCTAGTCTTATTGAAAATCAGTATGTCATCCTAGTAAACAATGAAAAACTTACCCAATAATTTCTTGAGTACCTCATTCATCAACCTCATGAAAGTGCTAGGTGAATTAGTCAATCCAAAGGCATCACTAACCATTCGTACAATCCTTCACTAGTCTTGAATGCAATCTTCCATTCATTTCCTTTGAACCTAATTTGATGGTATGCACTCTTTAGATCATTCTTTGTGAAACAATTTTCTCCACTCAAACAATCCATAATGTCATCCATCCATGAAAATGGGAATCTATACTTGATAGTGATCCTATTGATTTCTCTAGAATCAGTACACATCCTCCATTCTCCATATTTCTTTGGTGCAAGTATATTAGGTATCGCACATGGGCTTAAGCTCTCTCTGATCAAACCCTTATTCAACAACTCTTGTATTTGTTTGTTTGACTCCATATTTTTTGTCAATGTCATTCTATGTGTTGCTTTGTTAGGAAAAATTTCTCCCAATATTAGATCTATATAATGATTAATGCTCCAGACTAATGACAATCCATCTAGTACATTTTTTGATATGATGTCTTCATACTCTATCAACAGTTATGCCACTTCTATCTATGGTGATTCTTCTCCATTAGTAGTAGAATTCTCTATCTTTAGACTACTACACTTCTTTGGAATCAATGTGAAACACATATTTTCATGCCTAAATCCATCCATAAACTTCCTTTCATCAACCAAACATAGTCTGGAAGTGCCACAAGCTTCACTTTTGTCCTCTTCTTCCAAAGGTATCAATTTAATTCTCTTGCCATTTGAAGTCAAAATATAGGTATTTATTCTTCCATCATGAATTTCTTTCCTATCATATTTCCATGGTCTTCCTAATAGTAAATTTCATACATCCATAGGCATAATATCACATAATACTTCATCCTTATATGATCCTATATGAAATTTCACCAAACACTACTCATTTACTAATATGTTATGCTCATCCTGAATCCGTGCTATTCGGTAGGGTTTGGATGTTTCAATCTCTTCAAATTCAAATTGGTTACCATTTCTTTTGAAACTAGATTATCAGTGCTACCACTTCAATGATAACTTTACATACCTTTCCTTCGAACTTACATCTTGTCCCAAAAAATATCTTTCTTTGTGGTGGTTCATTAGTTACTTCTTCATGCATTGAATCTCTCCTCATTACTAATGACTCACCTTTCTCTAGCTTCCCAAATGAGTTAGGGGATTTGACAGGTTCTTCCTCCATATAATTTTCTCTTCTGGTATACTCAATTTTCTTATTGGTACTTCCTTGATGACATTCAAATGCTCTATGTCCTTCACCTCAAAACTTGAAATAGGTACCTCTAAATGGTATCTTCTCAAATCTTCATTTATCTCTCTTATATCCATCATTACGATAGGAATTATGACCTCCTCTATCATTGTGGTACAAATTTCTATCCTCTCTCTATGTTAAGAATTGTTGTTCTTATCTTCACTATGGTAGGGTTTTCCATCCTTGTTTTTATTTTCGTAAGGTCTTCTCTCTCTGGATTATGATCCACTCCTCTAGAATCTTCCTCTTGCACTTCTTTTCCTTTGTTGAAACTTCTTGTTTAGCTTTTCCTCTACATTCGACGTGAATTGGTATGCTTCTTCAAGTGATTTATCTTCACCAAGCTTAATTCTACTTGGATGTTTGTTCTTAGTCCATTGATGTACCTCACAACCTTTTATTTCCTTGCTTAACTAAGTCCAACCCTAATGATCATCTTGTAGAATTATTTAGTGTATTGTTTCATAGATTTCTCCTTTTGCCTCAGGTTCTGCAATCTTTTTAACAATTCAAGTTCATAATTAGTAGGTATGAATAAATTTTTCAACTTTGTCACCATCCTATCCCACTTTGTAATTTTCTCCTTTCCTCTTCTATTCCTCTCCAATTGAACTTCTTTCCACTATATAGCAGCATGACCTTTCAACATTTTTTTTGCAAATATCACTCTTTTTGAATCTTCAATTTATTCATATTTAAAGTATTCCTCCATATCATTGATCCAATCAATAATTCCCCAAGGTTTAAATTTGTCACGTAATTTTAAATTTAAATCCTAGGTCACTTACCAATCTTAGAAATAGCTTTCAATATCTTCACTTGATTTGAATCTTCTTCTTCTAGGGTTTCTTTAATATGATTCACAACATGGTCTAACCCATCATCCTCATGTCTAGGGTTTATACCTCACATTCTATCTTATTCTAAAACATCTAATCAAACTCACTTTGCTTTCATTATTTCTAACATCTCATTCACTATTCCAGTGACATTCACCATAATAGGTGCTCTCCTTAGTGGCATCTCTATCCTTGGATCTAGTGCAACTACCTCAATTCAGCAATCTGGCTACAAGGGTTTCAATTGCCTCACATTCGGTGCTCAATCGAAAACACATGTTGTCTACCCTAGGTCGTAAATCTTTTCACCATAAGGAATGCCTTAAGGACTCACAAACTCACTCTAATACCACTTGGTGCAGTCATAGATGGAGGGTCCAAAGAGGACTATCCAATCATGTACCCTAGAGTCAACACAAGAAAATACTCAATAAACATAGATCTTTATTGATTCAACAACTTGCAATCTTACATGCCTCATATGCCTCGTATGCAAAATAACTAGGCCTCATAGGCCCACTGCAATATCATTACAACATTACAACTAGCCAAAGGCCTTATTCGAACAATTGAATCTAAATATTAAAAATATTTGAATTCTAATCCACTAACTTAAAAAATACTAAACTGAATCCTTTTGAACAAATGATCTTAAATATAAATCTCTAACTCTAATAATGTCTACATCGGCCTCAAGGGTTTACAAACCCCAATGAATGATAAAGCATATAGGTCAACCTTAAAACATGAAATATAATCCTTTGTGAAATGAAACGTATTACAGATCTCCAAGAAAGATCCCCTTGGACCCAAAATTATTGTATGATGTTCTATTGAGCTCCGCATGCTCCAGAATAGGTCCACACAATGAATTCTAGACTAGGTCATCCCCAAATGCTTTGACTGAGAATGATAGTGAATTTTGAGATTGATAAATTTATGAAAATAAATTCAAACTTCCTAAAATCTAGATATGATGTAGATGACCTCGAGTAGATGATATATCCTACTCCGCGAGCTAAGACATGACAATGCAATAAAATGCGGAATGAACTATTGAAACTACTAAAAAATAAAATGCAAGAAAGAAATGTTTTTGGTTGATATAGGATTATTTTACAACTAGGGATGCTCTTGCATTAGTTATTAATGTTGCCCACTTTTTGATCAACATGCATATGACTTCAAATTTTGATCTATAGATGAGTTGGCTGGTTTCTTTAGTCCAAAAGTTGAGCAGTTCCTGGTTGAGGCTAGATGGTAGAGGTAATTTTATCATAGGGGATGTTCCTATTGCTACTTCCATGCTCATCTCTCCTATTTTTTTAGTAGGATTTCCATTTTGTGACCACTACCCTCACATATTTTTGTTAGTTATGGAGATATCTTATCATGAGAAGATTTTTGTTGAGCATGGTAGATTTTTGGGTAGTTGGTTGTAAGTATTTTTTGGACACAGTTCATTCATTCATTTCTCCCACTCTAGTGAGCAATGGTCACTGCATTATTTCATGGAGATGGTATGTATGATTCTAGATGATAGCTTAATTATTGCAGTGGTTTGGGTATGTTGGTGTGTTCAAAACCTTCCATTTGATTGGTGATAGCAGATGGATTTCCTACTTGTTAGATTTTAGACTTGTGGCAATGACTGAATTGCTTCATATTTGTGGTAGTGATGTTGAGGTTTATGGTTTATGGTTGAGCAAGGTATATTGCATTCTTCCTTGGATTATGATTGGCAGTAAGTTTGTTGATGTGGTCCTCTCTAAGTTACCTTGGCAGGATATATCCCATGGCATTGATTTCAGTCCACTTAGGGATTTCAGTATTGGTTTGGAGGGTGTTTACTTTTGGGGGTTCTAGAAGAGGAGATTTTAGTTTGAGTATGATTCTTTTCCAATGGTACATCATCAACATGGTGCTTGGGTGAAATGGTTGCATGTAAGGAAGTATTGTTATAACACCTTCCATCACATGTCCACTGGTATATCTATATTTTAGGCACTTTATGGTTATGATGCTCTCTTTTTTTGATTTATTATTTTTAAATACTAGATTCCTTGAAAAAATTGACTTTGTGTAACAAATTCAAGAGATCTTGAGGTTATTCAAAGAAAAATTACATCATGCACAAGATCAAAAAAAATGTATGTAGATAGGAAGAGAAGGGAGAGACTCTTTGAGGTTGGTGATTTATTTTTTGTAATGTTGCAGCTATATAATCAAAGTTCCTTGAATAAAAGTGGAGTGGAAAAACTCAATGGACCATACAAAGTCATTGGGAAGGAAGGATAAATAGCTCATGAGTTAGATATGTCGCTAGTTTATAAAATACACAATACCTTTCATGTTTGATGTCTCTAGAGAGTGGTGGGAAAAAAATTATGATTTGAGTTGTAACCTTTAGATGATTAGGGAAAATTTGTTTTGATTCCTGAAGAGGTATTGGAAGATAGGGAGAAAAAGCTAAGGAATAGGAACATAGCAAAGAACTTGACCAAATGGAAAGGTTTTCCTATTGAAGATGTAACTTGGGAAGGATGAGAGATTCTTAACCATCCAAAACTCCATTGCTTAAGGACAATAAATCTTTGGGAGGGAGGAATTTCCATGTCCCATTTCTAGAAATAAAACTTACTTTTTTAAGTCCATTTATCCAAAAATAGTGAATCAGGACTTGTCAGTTTAATTGGGAAATATTCTCTTTATGGTTTATTTATTCAAATCATTTTTTTTTGGGAAAGAAAAATTGAAAGTAAAAATCATATATTCCAAGGAGGGTGTGGGTTTTGGAGGTTTTCCAAGATTTCTATTACTTGCCTTTTTGAAATTCAATTACTTGCAAGGCAATAGGCACATTTTCTTGAAAGTTCATTGGAGGATTTTGAAAACTGGAAAAGTAGTTACTAATTGCAAGTTTCAAGATACTTTCCTTCTTGGTGTGGGAGTTTCTCGAGTGCCTAAATCTTCCTTAGAATGATTTTTTACTTTAAATATTAGTTGGGATTCATTTTGGGATTATTACAGATTATTATTGATAATGTATTTGTTATTCTTTAGAGGCTATCAAAACTGTAAAGAGGGAGGCTCAAAAATGACATGTTTGAGGGTTTCCAAATGAACTAAGGATGGGATTAATATGTTCATTATAATGTAATATCACTCATAGGTTACCATAGTGAAAATTTGATTTATTGCATTTCATTTCCAGAAGTTGGGTGTTCCAGTATAGTTGCAGTTTGCATAGTTCGGGTTTGTTTTTCATTCCTGGGTTGTGTAAACCATTGGTAACTTGGAGGCCATGGTTTTTTTTTTTTTGGACTATATTATCATGCTTTTTTCTATAGAATACCTTTTGTGAGGAGCTTGGAAAGTTTGTGGGAAGTTTTCTATAATTTTAGTGTGTATTTGAGTTTCCAACTTGAGTATTTCTTGATGTAATTTGTAGCAGATGTTTATTGTTGTTACCTACTATATTCAATAGAAAAAATGATGTATTCTATGAGTATAATGTTTCAAATCATGAAGCATATAGGTTTGATCTATAAAAAAAATTGTTGAATATTATGCTCTTGAGAAAAATGTTTGGTTTGAGCTTGTTGTAATTCTCAAATCAACAACTAAGGGTAATTATCTAGAAGTTCCTCTTGGACACTATCCAAAGTAAGCTTTGTAGATTTAAGCTTACTAGTGAGGTCACCAACTTCTCCCCTTAATTTTTTAGTCATGGACAGGGTCTCATCTACAAAATTATTAGCTACATTTCTATCGTGTGTCATGTGGAAGTAGGCTATTTTAATCTCTTCCATGGTGTTCTTAATTATTTTTAAATCAACAAAGGAGACATTAAGCTATCTTGTCATATTGGTTCATTTTGTATTATGATTTCTACTTGTCTATGTGTACTATCTAATCTAGATAAAAAAATTACTTCATTTTCAACAAACACTAAGAAATGATTCTTACAACTCTCCTCATGAACTTCAAATTTTTGAAAGGTTAATGTGTTGTCATTGTATTGCATGCAAAAATAAGAATCTTCTTCATACTTTTCATTAACATCGCCATGGTTGTCCCAAATCTCATAAACTTCTCCTCGACCATTTTGATGAAAATGTGTAGCACTGTCTCAAGGATCCAAATCAATGAGGCTATTATATCTATGCTCATAATCAAGGATTCTATGTTTTTTCTCAAAATCAAGGTAATTATTTCTTTGCTCAAAATCAATTCAAAGCAATAATAATTCATATTGTTATTCAATATCATCAACATACCTTTCACTCTTAGCTTCTTCAATGTCATCCTCCATGCATGACTCCCGAGATGAATCTAAACCAACATTGGAATGAAAAAAGAATTCATCCCAAGATAGTACTGCATCATACTTAGATGCTGACACACTTGGATCCTAAGCAAAATAGGGTTGATTGATTCAATCAAGGTATAAGTATTCATTGTGCTTCTCATGAGTGGTTGCCTCTTTGAAAGAGTCACTCTCCATCTTAATGGGAATGGAATATTCATCAACATCCTTCTCCGTAGGATTGGTTTGGAATCCAAACCCCAAACCACCTGAAATATCATCAACGAAATAAGATGAGTGGTCATCAAGAGCTAATTTGGAGATATCATCACCTTTTCCTCCTCCAAGTCCATATTTTGAAGGTAAATTAGAGAACCCATCGTCAATATCTACTCTACTAGAGACATCAAGGTAGACATTATTCTTAGAATCTTCACTAGGTGAGTCCAAACTAGGAGCCAAGGCTTTCATTATATCCTATCCTTCATGCACATTCTTATCTTCCATCATTGCATACATGTCCAAAGTGTGATCTTGAAAATTTTTCACACATTCATCATGCTTCAAATCACTCACTACATCAAAATTTCCTACTATGAAATCTTCTACAACCAACTAATCTTCTTCAACTTTTTGTTCAAATCTATCAATCAACCTTTGACAAAATTCATCAAAAGAATTTACCCAAATTTGAACTTGGGTGTTCATACCTTGGTGCCACCAAACATGAGAATCTCCTTCAATATGTAAGATTACATACTGAATGTAAACTTGCTACTTCATAGGACTGAATGTGAATAGTCCAACATCCTCTGTAACCATGCTCCAATCGAAATCTTGTCTAATCCGTCAAAAGTTGGAACTAAAGATTTATTATTTTTACTCATGAGTTCCTTTCTACTAGGATCTAAGTTATGTTTGTAGCCCTTCACAACTGAAATTCTCTACATCAGAGTGAAAAAATCACTATATGGGATTGAATTTCTAAATCCTTCATCTTGATTAGCATAAGTTTCTTTGATGGCTGCTAGATCTCTTGCCAAATTTTCCATGGGATCTGAAGGGGGAATGGATGTAGCAAGATCACCTTCAAGTAGGAACATAGACTTGGAATATTGTATATTTCTTTGTTGAACGTCCAAAGAACTCCAACTCTCTTTAGGCGACACTGGATTTTGAAGTTTTTTTTTCCAGCAACCTCATTGCCTCTCTTGTATCCGCAAGACTATCTATAGTTTATTTATTACTCCCTTGTAGATATTGAAAGATTCTCTAATAAAAATCTCCCATCTCTTTACTCCTCCTTCCCCTTTGTAAAAATATGATCAAACCCTTAGGTTGGAAACATCATGGCTCTGATACCACTGTAATATTGCATTTCATTTCCAGAAGTTGGGTGTTACAAGATAGTTGGAGTTCAAATAGTTCAGGTTTGTTTTGCTTTCCTAGGTTGTGTAAACAATTGGAAACTTGGAGGCCATGGTTTTGTTTTTGTTGGACTGTATTTTCATGCTTTTTACTATAGAATAATTTTTTTGAGCAGTTTGGAGAGTTTGTGTGAAGTTTTTTATAGTTTCAATGTGTATATGAGTTTCCAGTTTGAATATTTCTTGGTGTAATTTGTTGCAGATGTTTATTAATATGACCTACTATATATTTAGCAGAAAAAGCGATGTAAAACCATGTAAAAATATGAAATGAAACATTCTACATTAGTTTCATAATTTTTAGTTTCAGTTTAGAGTGTTTTGGTGCATAATTCATTTTACTCGATTTGCTCTATTTTAAGTTTGGCAGAAACTAAGAAATTTTAGATTTGTATTTAAATTTTATGGGATATTATAATCCATCAGAACTTGAATAAAAATAAATGTTGATGAATACATTTTGAACCACCAATTTACCCAAGTCTCAAGTTCAAATGTTTGAGATAGGCCTGTCAAATTTTACTCCTATTATAGCCATATTTAAAAAGAATCCAACCTTGCTGAGGAACAATGTCATCCCTAATCTGACTAACTCTGTCACTAATTCTATCTATTGAAACCCTAGTGCCTTCAACATGCTTTTCCCTCTTAGTAGACCTAGGAATTTTTTTCAATAAATCATCTTCAAGGAACCTTTTGACCCCCCTAGACTTGGCACTAGATTCACTCATTTTGAAATTTATCAGACAAGTAAGGTTTTCTAAAACTTGTCCTTAATCAACTTAGGGTTTTTAATTTCCTTCAAAGTACGAAAAAGAACAAGCAGATAACCTTATAAATATCCTTCTTTAATAACCACAAACAATTCTTAGAAATTACTACAAGTTTTTGGATATAATTAAAAGTAATTACTCATGATTTTCTTGGAAACCCTAGTCTTCATCTGTGCAGCTTTCTCCAAGAACTCAAATTTCTCACTTGATGAATTCTAAAATGATTGATTACAATTATATTGAAAAGATAAAATCAATTTCTTTAAAAAAAATAGTAGTTGTGTCTTAATTATTGCATTAATGGTTCACACAGATGAAATTGGTTGTTTGCAAGTAGTTATTTTCAATTTTGAATTTCAATCGTTGATCTTGAAATGTCACTATATGATGGATGACTAGCGCATTTACGAGGTATACCACATAAAGGATTTTAAATTTTTTTGGTGAAAATGTGGTGCATTAGCATTATGTGTTGAAGCATGGAGTAGATTCATGTCCATTTTTCTTTTAGTTGCTAAGGCATCCACACATTGCAAGGAGGATATTCAATTTTTAAAATGAATTGCAGAGGATATCAATGAGAATTTGACAAGTGTTGACTTCTTAAACAATATAAGGATAGTGTATTTATCCTATGCACTGATAATCAAAAAATGTAGTGCAAAAGGATTTCACACCCTAATCAATGGCCACCATGTGTCTTGCATAGTCAAATGAAGTCAAGCCACTGCAATTTATATATGCATTGTAGAGAAGAAGTTGTGGTATGAAGGAGATGTGCGCTCTCATGGGAAGCAAACACATGTCTATTCCTTGCCACAACTTTTGAATTCTAGCACAATTTACTTATGTGTTGGGTACTAAAAATTGCAATGTGAAAGGATTTAGTGTTGAAATGAGAAAGTGACAAGTGTCTCAAGTAGGGGAGACTACTAGTGGTAGTGCTCAATTCATCAACTAAAACATGTGTGTTAAAGTTGGTATGACATGCTAGGATGCAAAAATGGTAAGAAATAATACGGGAAAGTTAGTAGACAATAGATGTCTTGAAGAAGAAACTTAAGGGACCAGGTGACTGAGGCAAGCGGTCAAAAAGCATAAAAAAGTAAAGTGCAAGGGTTTTGGGTTTTTGCATAACCCTAATACAAAAAAAATTAGTACCCTTACAAATATGACACTATTTTCAGACTTTCAAATAAATTTAATTCACCAATGAAAATATTTATTTGTTTTAATACAGGTTTAATTTTCCAACAAAATTTTTTTATTGGTTTTAATACAAGTTTAACTCACCATGAAAATATTGTATTGGTTTGAATACATGTTTAATTCACCACTAAATTTATTTTATTGGTTCAAATACATGTTTAATTCGTTAATGAAAATATTTTATTGGTTTGAATATATGTTTAATTCACCAACAAAAATATTTTATTGGTTTGAATACAAGTTTAATTTGCAACAAAAATATTTTATTGGCTTGAATACAAATTTAATTTCCTAATGAAAATATTTTATTGGTTTAAATACATGTTTAATTCACCAAGATAGTTATTTTATTGGTTTCAATAAAAGTATAATACACCAAGATTTTCTACAAACTTCTAGTGACTAAAAAATATTCGCCAATCAAATTAATATTTTTTCCCAAAAAAAGTCACCAATAGAATTTATATTTTTTTGGAATAATGCAAGATTTGCTAGGTTTTTATACCTTTTCTTGGGGGGTTTCTTAAATTTATCCCTACACATTATCACCCTTCTTGAAGATTTATATCCCAATTGAAATTAGACTCTTGATTGTATGAAATCAAAAAAATATCATTCAAGATCTTATTGACCAAGGCTACATCATTGTTGAAGATCATTCCAATGATTCATCCAACAATGCCAATCATATCTCCACTACTAAGAAATCAAGAATATATCAAGATAATTTTCTTAAGCATGATCAAAATCATCCATCTACTTCTATCAATGTCTCATCCCAAGGAAATCTGAATCCATAACATATTTGCTCCATTTGATTCCATAGTAGGTCATCTTAAAGAAGATTTCCCACAAGAAGCCTCCATCTCTCCTTCCAAATTTTCATCCCCAAAACCTTTGAAATATCAATCCCCACCATCCCCATCAAGAAAATCATCTAGTAATGACACCTGTCAATATTTTTTCCAATGGTTATGCACAATAGATAATCATGAAATCCAATCTAATCCAATCCTTGATACAGATCATACCATGATCAAGAAAACCTAGGCCATTTCCCTCCATCATTTATCATTCCCACTCTAGAGAGTCCTATTAAAAATCCATTACCACCATGCCAACATATTGAGGCCATCCAAGAGTCCCCTATTCATACACCATTATTAAAATTAGATCTATGTCAAGAACACAATCCAAGACATGAAGAAAAAAGCTCTAAAATGAATCGGGATCAAGTTACCCAAATCCTTCGATCTCATCCAATCATTGATCAAGATCCCATCTCTCTAGAATTCCACAATGATCCCATTATCCATTTCCATTCCATCCATGATCCCAAAATTAAATTTGATCTCATCCATTCTCCAATCACATCCACTTATGCAGATGCGACACTTTCCTCCCCTAGACACATAGATGATCTTCCCCTTATTCATCCAAAACAATTCATTATCTCTAGAAAATTTTGAAAATTATGAAGCTATAGTTGAATTCATGGGACTCCATGATGTTATTCCAAGATGTAAAAATAATATTTTGGGACACAAGTTGAGTCATTTAATCTAAAATGTATGCCAAACATATTGATAAAAAACTACTATGGATTTGATCAACATCCCACATAATAATGAAGCAACAAGCATAAAGATAGAGAAAGCACCAGTATCCTATCAATACAGATCACCCAATTTTGTCAAAGTGGGCTTTCTTACTGATGAGAAGATAACCACCATTGATGATTCCTAATGACAAAGGAGAGTTAGCATCTTGTTTCTAGCACAACACATATCTTATTGCAAAAAAAATATGTCAAAGCATGTAGTATCAAGGAAAAATATTAGGTCTACATGAACAAGGTATTCTAGAGCTATAATTCATTGATCAAGAAATCTAATGATGTTAGTGGTACCTCCATGATACTAGCGGTAACTTTGTCTAATGTAAACATCAAAATAGGGGCCATGAATAGTCATTAGAATAAGGTTGTTTCCAACACTCCTCCCATCCACATCATAAAACATCATTCCAAATCCTTCAACCCACTAATTAAGACCAAAAAAATAAAAACACCTACAAAGAAAAAGATTAAAATTAAAATTTTGAAGCTAATGAATCCAAAATTCAAAGTGGGCACATAAATTCAAAATGGATCCCAAAGTAAATTGGATCATGTAAAGCATACAACCCAAATCCAAATCCAATAGTCAATAAAAATGTGGAGCCACATCAAAAAAGGCCTTCCATCAATCACAAGTGTCCACCTCTTTCAAAAAAATCTTCAATACTAACATGCAAGGTGTGTAAACTCAATGGTCCTAAACATACTCCAAATGTGACATCCACAATCCATCGTCCAGCATTCCAAGTTTGGAAAATAAAAAATCCTACATCCAAACTACAAAATAATTCATCGACATCTCCCATTCACCATCAAAATCCAACATCTTGTCTAAAATCCAAAAATCCCAAATCCCACATTCATGTTGTCTTGGTAGCAACACTTTATCATAACGACTCTAATGACACTCTATCACGATGTGTGCCTATAGATAAATCCAACCCTAGTATCAACAAATATCATAATAACATCCATGGGATATATACAAGTTCCCTTATCTTGGCAAAGAAACTCCTCAAGGTAGGACATTAATGGCATATTATGAAACAATATCTACATCAACACCACCAAGTGGTTTCACATAGTTGATGATCATTCAATAAGAAAAAATCCAAATAAAAAGAAGAAAAGAGTAAATATGAAAATTTTCCTCTAGTGAAAATCGCTTTGATGGGCCTTTGGGAAATACCATGGTAAAAACCTATTTACAAGTGTCATGTGTAGCAAGAATCAAAAAAATGAAGAAAGAAAAATAAACAAAAATTATCCATCCAATAGTGAAAACCATTTTTATGGTGCTTTGGACAAGTACCATGATGACGAACCATTAGTGGCTATGATGTGTAAAGTCTATTATATATGTGTATCATTCTAGTTGGGATCATCTTATCTCATACATCATGTTATTTTATCTTAACATCACTATTCATCCAACCCATTCCATTTTCATCCATCTTCCCTCTCCACCTTGATCTTGAAAAAGACTAGGAGCATATACCTCAAAACATGCTTTTGGTAAACTCTTGGCATGGACATTTCATTTGAACACATACTATCCCATGCCATCACCTACATAACACTATCCAAAAAACTCACATATCCCAAAAATCCTAAAAAATAACATATTCCAAAAATAAAAAGTAAAAATCACATATTCCAAATCCATAATAAAATGACCATACACAACAACTCA